>JAOTAV010044801.1:0-17286 GCA_026546445.1 Cyclargus thomasi
AAAAAAATCGAAATTCGAATATACGTAACCCGCGAAAATTCAAAATTCGCGATACTTTTTGAACACACCTCGTATGTTATATTTAACGTGCGATTGTGTTTACCCATCAACGAAATAATTATTTGTTACTTTTAAATTTTTCTATTTATTGTTTTTTGGTGTGAAAGTCGGTTTTCAGTTTTTGTTTATTTGTGGTACAACTATTATGCCTGTGTTTTTGACACTCTCCTAAAATGACTGGACCGATTTTAATTTAGGGGATTCGAAGGTAGTTTAAATTAAAATCCAGGACCGATAGGAGGACATCCGCTAGTCTCTTTAAAAAAGTTGAACGTATAAGTGCATAATAAACTAACAAGTTGATTGAAGGAACCCCAGCAACTTAAACAATTTATCCGCTCAAGTTCTGGGACATTATCCTTTTGTGATAGAAGCAATATTTACTATTTTATTGCGGTAATTATTCTCATCGAAGTATAATAAATCAACTCGAAACAATAACTTTATATGAGAAGCAATTAAGTATGAAGATAGTCAGAATCATTTCTGTTAGTAAAATACGAAGAAGGTTAAGTGAATAATACAATAATTAATTACAATCTCGCTATTAGTATCTGGATCTTCGCTTTTCTTTTTATTGCTTATTAAATAGATTCGATATTATATATCCCACTCCCAGTATATGTTTGTGGTACACTTTACGGAAAAACTATAACAGCTTAAGGTTTCGGGCTTTTGTACAGTATTTTGTGTATATGTCTAGATGTGTTTAAAAGTTGAATAGTATAATATTATCGATAATAATGACAAAATCATACAAAATCAATAATAAATAAATAAATAAAATCATATTGTACTACTAGCACCATCTGTGAGTTAAGGTGTGCAACTGTAAAGATAAACTAAGCGAACTGGGTATTAACATGTATGTATTCAGAACGGTAAAACTATGTAAAAATCAGTTAAATTCACAGAATACTCTGAAAAATCCAATGTCACTAGTTTAATAACTGGATACGAGTAAGTATCCCACGATTGGTAAAAAATTGTAGGCTACCTCAAACTGTTCTACATTTTTATCCCAAAACTTCATGCTTGTGCCGTGGGAGAGCCACGTTCAGTTGTGTGAGTTTATCGGTGGCCCAACTTCCCTAATCCCCTATCCCTATATCCCTAAAGGGAATAGTCCCATTCTGTCAGTATGCTCGCTGCCACGTAAAAATCATAAAAAAAAAATATGTTTGCGTAAATGCTATTAATCTCAAGAACGGCAAAGCCTATTTTGCTGTTTTTTTAATGTCGTATCGGCTAATCGTAAAAAAAATCGAAAAAATCACGAATATAATAATTTTTAAAATAATAATAGAACATTAGACAATTTTTTAGACAATTTTTTATGATATTAGCGAGCAGACGAGCTACTAAATGGACACTCGTAACATCTGAAGAGTCGCAAGTGCGTTGCCGGCCTTTATATCGGCCGGATAGGGGGATTAGGGAAGTTGGACTACCGGTAAACTTGCTCATTGAACGAAACACAGCACAACGCTGTTTCACGCCAGTTTTCCGTGAGGCCGTGGTATCACTCCGGTCGAGTCGGCCCATTCGTGCCGAAATATATCCCACGGCAATTTTTTTTAGTATTTTTCAAACTTTGTTATAATAACGTAACGTGTTACTATTAGGTTACGCTATACAGTTTTTTTGGACTTTTAATACTTTTACAACTTCATCCAGTCTCTCTTATGGCAGGCATGTCATTTATCGTAAGTTTTTTTCAAGACATAGCCCGACCAAATTATAAAAGCCTGTCACCTTCCAACAAATAAATTTCTCTAAACTTACGACTCTACCCTTGACCTAATAAGTTGGTATAAACTACCTAAATAAACATAAATAAACCGGTCACTTGAAGTTTATTTCTTAGTTTATTAGCTAACGTGATTGTGTAGCCAGTCCGGTCACGTTAGAGGTGTAATTTTACAAAAAGGGGTGATTGTAAAGTGGACCTGCTCTGCGCTGGACGCGTCTTGCCCCTAAATGAGTTAACTTTTCCCATTTATACTCACATTATTCCTATTAACTTCGCCCCGGGAAAGTGTGCCTTAAAGATACGCCTAATTACGAACTAGTTCTGCTGTTTTAAATTATGCGCGCTCTTTTGTTTAGCTTGAATATTGCTGGTTATTTAAGATGTTTCTTGAGCAACGTTTCTTTGTTTGATAAATTTGTTTAACGCGCTGGAGTGATTATTTTTTTCAAGACAAAATTATTTCTTGCGTTTAAATTTGTCTTCACAAAATCGGTTTATGTTAAGCAATGATGTAATCGACTTAAACACATTCCAAACGAACAAATTCATTTGCCACAGTACAAAATATAATTTTTCTTCAATCGATATGTGCAAAAATTTCCCTCATACCTCACTCGGTTATTATGAAAACACGAAGACAAAAAAAATACAATACGACATATTGTAAGCATATTACGTTAACATTTAAATAAATTTGGTTACAAAAATATGAGAAAGAATCACACAGTCAATTTCGACTTGAGCAAACATAAAGCCTAAGGAAATTCATACAGGTATTACATGTCTGAGGAAATTCAACGTTTAGCAATATCATTTTTTATTTTCTTGAGAGAAAGAATTGCCTTTTAATTTTTAAACAGTTTTGAGAATGTATTAAAATGAAATTATATAGAATATATGAATTGAGATAAATTGGGTTAAGAGTGAGAATAGTGCTAGAAAATAAGTATGAGAACCACTACGTGAACCTAGAGGAAAGCATGGCATTTTTTTTCATTTACAAAAATACAAATTTCGTCTAAGAAAATCTGCTGAATTTTTAAGTACGTTACCTGTAAATCACAGAGTTTCGCAAGTAATCTTTCATGCCTCAAATAAATAATTTATAAGTATTACTTGCGTTGTACAAATTAACTTTTTTTCGGTAAAAAAGGAAAGATTTGCATGTTGTTTAAAACCTTTCCTAATTTTATCTTTAAATTTTAATAATGTTAGTTATCCGCTTCTTTCACTCGTTAATTCTTATCGCGAGAGTCAAACGTCAAAACCTATTTAGCGGTTTAAACGTAGGTTACAGACATGTATACACACTACATCTCTATACATATAATAAAACAGTAAAATTTGAGTGTCTGTACATTTAATATTTTTAAAAAATAATCAATGTGGGGTTGCTAAGGAACAGTATTAAAAACACATATCGACAAAAAAAATGTCTATTTATCTGTTTGTAGTCGCTAAACTCAGGAACTACTGGACGGATTTGAATTAATATTTTTTTGCTTAGTAGCTATTAGGTCTGGGCAACATATAGGATACTTTTTATCGCGGAAAATTTATTCTTACAAATTTATGCTCAACGAAGTTGCGGGCACCAACTAATTTAATAATATTTCAATAGATTATCTGGTACACACACGTGCCCTTAACACCGTTAAACATTCAGTTTCCCCCGCCGTACATTCCTGTTGTCCCCCGAGTGAGACCCACAACACATAATATGTCACCGAGCTACACGCGGCTCGCCTGAATTATTCATGAGCCATATGGTCTAAAGCACGTCGGATTCCAGACGGAATTTTAAAATACCGATAGAATTAAATTGAAAATCCACAGAAATTATATTCCCCTAATGAATAATACAATGCGTTACGTATCCGGGAATTATTCCGTTACGTAATCCCCGCTCGGGTTTGCCTTTTCCGTCTTTTTCCTTTCGATAAGTCTGTATTCATTTTCTGTTGTTTAGATGATACTTTACTCATCGTACTAACGTTATAAATACGAAAGTGTGTCTGTCTGTTAGCTTTTCGTGCTCGAACCGCTGAACCGATTATGTTGTTCGGTTTTGCGAAATTTTGAGTTATAAGAAATGAAATACTTTTCATCCCGTAAAAATGTTCGTTATTGCGCATTAAATGAATGTCAGAGAAACGGATATGCGAACGTTATGTAGTTAAGAGCTATATCGTATAGTAGACTAGCTGACCCGGCAAACGTTGTTTTGCAAAAAAATGTAGGATTGTACTACCCCTAACATTTAGAGGGATGAAAAATAGATGTTGGCCGATTCTTATGTATACCGGATAAGCACAAAAATTTCATCAAAATCGGTCAAGCCGTTTCGGAGTATGGCAACGAAAGTTGTGACACGAGAATTTTATATATTAGAAGATGCCAGCAATTCGGTAGCGTTAAAATTCGTATATCGCGCGAAATCGTACATTTTTCCGGGATAAAAAGTTTCGTATCTCTTTCCACGGCATTGAAAGTTTTCATTCCCTACCAAATTTCAGCAAACCAAATTTCGAACTTATAATATTTTAAGTAATTGAAGACATAAGTGGAAGAAACAGAAAACTAATACTTTAAAAACTCACGGAGTTTTACTTTAATTGACGTTTTTGAACCCTAAAAAATTTTTCAAATTAAAATAATGTAGGTTTGATGTGTAGCCAGATGCACTAGATCATAGAGACGTAGAAAAGATTTATCAAAACGTTATGGGAAAAAAATAGTATAATTATACTCGAAGGTATCAAAATATTAGTTGTCCGCTTCTTCCAATTATGTCTTCAATTGTTCCGTGTCTAAAACGAGATATGCGTCTACTTCTTTAAGTATTTTGTCTTCACGTCTCTCTTTCATCTTTATCTCCCACTTTAAAATACGCCAGGAGAATTTGCTCTCGCCTATGACGAATGAATTTCGCTTACAACAGTTTCCTTTATGGTAAATGAACTGTATTCCCACTAGTTGTCTGATGCGGGCCGGCAATTCCGTTAAGTGATGGAGATCACTTAGATCGTAGCAATAAATGAAAGGTCAGTGACCTGTGTTTACATTTCTCATGCTACTGACTGATAGGTGTCAGATTCATAAGGGTTTTGCTTAATCTAAGCGGTGGCGGTCAGTAACGCTCTGTCAAAAAAAAATTGCCATCTATACAAACCTTGATTGTCAATAACAAATATACGCAATAATTTGTTCGCGTTTTGTATAGAGATGATTTTTTTTATAAGATAAGAGAGCAAACTAGTAAACGGATCATAGAAAGTAACTACCGCCGCCCGTGGACACTAGCAACATCAGAAGAATTAGAGGTGCGTTGTCGACCTTTTAAGAGGGAATACGCTCTCTTGAAGGTTTGCAGTCGTATCGGTCCGAAAACACTTCTGGTGCATTGAAAAAGTTTTACTGTGCGAGGCAGAAAGTTACACGAAAAGCGCAAAGTGACTGCCACACATCAAGAAGATGTGGGTGGTGTTTTTTTTGCCGAGGGCTTAGCTAATGACCGCTACCGACAGTGTTGGGAAAATGCTTAATAGTTTTACAAAAAGTTTATTTATAGTTTATTGCAGCATAACAAAACAAGCTTAAAACATGAATCAATTTTCAACATGACCCTTACTAATATTAATACTGGACAAGTTTATTAGTTACCTGTTTCACTCGTGTGAAATTCGACAATCTTATAAAATACGAATACTTTGGGAACATAATAAAGATAAGAGGCTAAGAGGCTACAAGAAGGCTACAGAAGGAAGGACAGACAAACAAACATACCGTTTATAGTATTTGGTATGGCTGCTACACCGAACTCCTGATATTGATCACTTTTTACTTGCACTTTTTCCTCTATATTCACTTTAATTTTTAATTTGTAACAAATTCATAAGATCATAAGGTGTAGGTAGGGTTTATTAGGGTTATCAGCATAAAAGAATTTTATGCAATTTGGTAGAATTTTTGTACCAACTAATGCTATTTACTACTAATGTTATGACGTAATCTTTGCTCGTTCTTTGAGTACTTATATTGCTTGTTTCTCTCCCCGTGTTTATTGGCGTATTTTGAGATATTCTGTATCTCGGGAAGTCTCGAAAATGTCTTACAGGATCATTTAGATTTTCTTCAAATATTCTCGACCGAGCTTATCTTAAGAAGGTTTACTTTGAAATTGTATTGCATTTTTATTTATTTGTGAAGGAAAATTTATTCACTTGGATTAAGTTAATAAAGTTACGAGACGTAAGTTTTGTATGGCACCAAGAAATACTAATCTATCTACTAATATTAGTGGCAAACGATGACGACCTCTGTGGCGCAGTGGTTGAGCACCTTGGTAGCTTACGCCGGGGGTCGCGGGTTCGAATCCCGCCGACGGAACAAAAAATGTTTTCCAATCTTCCTGGGTCGTGGATGTGTATCAAATATGTGTCTCATATAATAAAATTCTTAAATATGTGTATAGTATAAAAGTATTAAGTATTTATTTCCGTTGTCTGGTATCTGCAACAAGCCCTTCTGGTACTTACCACGGTGCGTACGTAACGTGGTGTGAAGCGTCCATAGTTATTATTATTATAAAAATGCATAGACGTAAAAAACTAGATGTTAACATAATTCTAAATTCAAACTAGTAATTCACATTTGAAAAACGAATTAGTAAATGATATAACCCAATCAACAATTACTATTTAAAGTCGGTTGATAAACTAGTATACCTAAAAATCCGATTTTCAAATGAGAACGAATTAAGTAAATCCCGTCAGTATACTCTATTTAGTTTTCAATGGCGGATAGATTTTCAATTGATTCAAACGTCTCTTAGTTAAACGAGATTTTCAACTGATCTGTACGGATAATATGAAGCGGAAGTTTGTTCGTTTGAATGCGCTAATTTCAGGAACTACTGACCGGAATTGAAAAAAATATTTTTGTGTCGGTTAGTCCATTTATTGAGAGAGGCTATGGTCTATATACCATCACGCTACGACTAATAGGAGCCGAGCAGCATTTATATAATTTCACGCAGATGGAGTCGCGGGTAACAGCTAGTAAGTTATAAAATTGAGTAAAATTGTAGCCGTTCAGCTCGAATAATTGAATGAATAGATCCGATTCGAGTTGCCAGTGACAAAATACGGGTGATCGATCAGTTATTCCCCTGTGTTCTTATCAGACTCCGACCGACATAGATTCGGCTACTGTCGGGACTTCGTAATTAATTTGTTGAATATTCTGAATTTGTATTTTGTAGTTTTGTCACTTTTTGCACAGCATGAGATATAGTGGTTCCCCTTCATAATAGGCCATTACGGCAAGGAGTATTAAATATATGCGGTAGTTTGGCGCTGATGGAAGTGACGAGCGGGAAAGGAACTATATGAACTTCCACCACTTATTTATACATAATGTTTATGTAAAATTTTGTATAAAAAATAATACGAAATTACAAACAAACTGTATCGCCCCAAAATTTTAATTAAATACATTTTAAACAAAAGAACATATAAACGATCGAATTGAGAAACCTCCTCCTTTTTTGGAAGCGGCCATTTGAAATTTACGTCAGATTTAGTTCTTTTCCCACTCGTTTCTACACTCAAATTGTCTCGGGAAAGAGCTGTCATTTGAAAAGGATATGGTCCCTCGTCAGTTCAGCGTATATAATAAAGGTCAGTTTTGCTTGCACGATGATCGTGTCGATTAAAGATCCACGATCATCCTCATTATAGAGTAACACACATACAAACGTACAAACATTTACATTTATAATATTAGTAATTATGATGGCAGAATTTTAGTACCACTAGACGTTATAATAAGACAATTCATCATTACAATCATGACATGTAAGCTGGTACCGACTTTAAAGTAATGAAGAAAAAAACTTTACTAGTCGGATAAATATAACAATTACGATATGAATTATTAGATTCTGTGATATCAAAAGCATGAATTACGTAGTTTATGTTACAAACTATTCTTGTCTTTATTACCTTTAAATATTCTATTTCCATTTAATACCTAGTTTGAAGTGGCCTTCTAGGCTACACCTACGTGTGCCTACGTGATGACTTTGATAGTTTGAAGCCTTAATAAGGCGTAGACGTTAGACTGGATTAATAGATTATCATCTGTAACTAGCTGTTGCCCGCGACTCCGTCTGCGTGGTAATAAAGATGAGAATTATTATTTTCTATAGCAAAATTAAATGACTATCACACCTAGTGACCTCTTAACAGTGCCCGCAATAAACTTTTTAAACTCTTAAATGAGAAATTAATTGAGCAGCGTACAATGAGTAGCTGTCAAGCGCCGTTGTAGTGTATGGCAAGTATCAGAGATGGCGCTGTATACGAGTATGTCAAATGATTTTTCTTGTTTTCCTGCATTTCTCCCGAAAATTTTCCAGAATTTGCTATAAACCTCACGGAGCCCGAGACTTTTGTAACGAATGCAAAGCTGTCAAAATCGATTCGTGCGTTCTTAAGGAAATTCGTCAGGAAGGAAAACCCGACTTATTTTTGTACAATAGATTATCTTCACTAATTTTATAGGAGCGTTTAGCGGCAAATTAGTTTGAGGCGAATAATAACAAGCTACCGAACTCATTTAAAAATTCTATCAACATTCATAAGCTACGTTATCTGAGATTAATATAAGCATATTTGGTTTTGAAATTTTATGTTCCCGTAAGACAAACCTATTCCACTAGCATTAAGCCGAGGAGGGTGAACGCTTATTAATTATTATACTTCATAATTATAATAATTCTTATACTTCAAAGTCTCGTTATTGTTCGAAACAGCTTTATCAATTACATAATTTTATATATATATTTTTTTTTGAGTTGGGGAATCGGCTAACATCTGTTCATTATAACTTGTCACTTAAAAGTAAGCGTGAAGGCTTATACATGGGCGACACGTTATGCGCATGAGCCAGAAAAATATATGTTACAGAATGGTCTTTATTCTTAAATTACTAGCGAGGGCTTTTTCCTTAGGCTTATAATTATTCAGAAAGAAAATGTACCGTGGACATCGATTTTTGTAAAAAACTGTATAAACTACAAAACCGGTTAATTTGAACGATTTCTTTATACAATACAATATAAGTAACACTAAAATCTCTAAGGAGAAATTCCTATTTCTTGTTTTTATTTATTGTATATTAATTTATTTTTCGTTAGCGGTTACAGATTTTTTAAACTCCGAATATATAGTGAAGGCCGTTGGCCGGTGTCTGTCTCCTTAAGGTTTGTTGCCCAGTAAAGTGGACACTGATCACGTGCCGTTTTTTATAATACTTTTATAAATGCAACCACAAAATTTGATCAAAATCCGAATTCGGCCTACCCCTTAACTGATATTGAGGAAGTTAATTACAAGGACATTTTGAATAACCGAAGAGATAATATGATACGGTTACCGCGAAAAAACACTCCAGGTTCTAATATTCCAGCTACTATTCTACACATCAAAAGGTAAATTTTCCCTTGAAATTAACAATGTAATATATAATAACTGTCCTCGGAGCGGTGCGTTTGTCGGGGCACTCGGGCCCAAGTCGTCCGTGAAATCATCTACAATTGGAGTAATGTTTTGCGGAGCGCAGCTTGCGAAGTTACAAATGAAGCTATTACGCTGAACTATTGTTGTTATGACGCAAATGGCATTTGACGCGAATCGGGGGACCAGCATAGCGTAGTCACGCTAACTGCTATGCTATTGAAATATGAAAACCTAAAAAGTGAACGATTTTGGGGTATACTCACAGTCTTCATAAGTGTAATTACTAAAATGAATCTAATGGTAGTATTCAGGCTCAAATCTCATTTAGAGTCAACTAGCTTTTGTCTGCGGATTTGCTCGAGTTAAGAAAATTTATACAAAATGTCATCCTCTTGTTTTTCCCATTGGATTTAAACTCTACCTAATTTATTAATATACATTTTCGTGTCATAATATTATCTACCTGTATCTCCAATTTTTGCTCGATTTCTCCAGTAGTTTGGGCTGTGCATTGATCCCACTGATATTATAGATGCGAAAGTTTGTGAGTCTATGAGTGTGTATGTTTATTGACTTTTCACCCTTAAACGGCTTTAACCAAATTTAATTTTTTAATTTTAATTTTAACACATAGTCATTTTACCCGGGTAGTACCGCGGGACACAGCTAGTAGTTTACCTTGTCGATGAGTCTGTTAGTCACATTTGAATTTTGTTTTTAAGTTTTTTATTATCTATGGACTGGCCCCGTACCCGAGGGACTTGTGTTACAGGGACCAAGGCAACGGAAATATATTTTAATTATTAAGAAATATAATTTAAGATTTTTTTATTACATGATACACATATTGAACACACATCCAAGACCTTTTGCTCCGTCGGCGGGATTCGAACCCGTGAACTTAAGCTACCAACGCACTTACCAACTGAGCCACAGAGTTCGTCGAATTTTATACATTTAGAAGATAGCAAGCCAAGTTAATACATATATCCTCATAACATAGCCCCTCTTAGTAAGCATACAATCACATTGAAGATAAAGTCACAAACGGAAGCATTAACTTACAAACGCAAAAACGCAACATTACGTACTTCAATTATTGTTAAGAAAGATATAACTATAAATCATTTCGCTAAAAATATATTTATTAAAGAGCCCATAGGCTGCAATTGATGGCGTCTAGTCACGCTATTATTTCATTATTTTGTCGGTGATCCCTTGCCTGATAATTTTGATGTATACATCATAATGTTTCATTTGAAATATGTTTAAATGGGGTACAAATAGTTAACCGTCTGTCTGACCTCAATGTTGTGACCCATTATTTTTAAACCGTTACTTAACATTGTGAAAACGATTATTATTTGAATTATGTCATAGTTTGGTAAATCAGAGAAGGAAAATTACCTCTCCGGGGATATATAGATATCTATTTTCAATCCAATCACAGACTGCAATTCGGCATAAAGGTCTCGTTACCAGGCCAGTAAATTTTATTAAAAAGAAAAACTTCAACCATAAACAAAAGAGTATTCCTTGAATGATTATCGTGTCATGTCAAAATATTGTAGTGTGCGTGTCGTAGTGTGTGTAGCGTTTTATTTATTAAAAATATGCAAAATTAAAGCATATTTTAAAATAATATTAGTGTTTCACGCTCCTCCTCCATACCGACTATAACTGGGCGAAATTTCATGCATTTACATCTACGCTTCTTTCTTATAAAGGGGTTATACCACTTTTTTCCGCTCGTCTATTAATATTATACATATAGTTTACTACTAGCTTAGAAATGAAACTTGTTTTGTCTACACAGATTTTTATAGGAGTGATAGCTAACTAGCTTGCTATCCTAGCTTCAAAAACTTGCCTCATGTATCCAAGGGCAGTGAGTTTATAAGCTTTTTGCAAGTATAGATTTTTTGACTAGAATTCAATATCTTTCAATGCCAGTGATTATTAACTATTATACATTATTAGTGTAAGAGTTATTTGTTTGGATGTTTGTCAATTATCACGGTAAACCTATCGAACGGGTCTTAATGGTATACAGATATGGCCTTAGCTAACATATATCATATAACACTTTTAATCTGATTACAAGTTTATGAGGAAGTTAGCTCTTACTCATTTGTTTTTGTTCCTAAGAAAATCATCGCAGTTGGAACGTGAGGTCACATTCAGTTATTGTTTCCAAAGCTATGACCTCACCGTCAGGTATAACACCCAAAATTACATTTTTATACATAATCTGGGTAATAAAGCCAAGTTTTACTAAAATAAAGTCGGTATTAGAGTAATAGATGCAGTATCCGTGTACGAGATTTACCGCGCTCTCAATGTGCCGGCAAAACGAAGTGGTTATTGGCCCGATGAAGTGAAACTACGAGGTTAAGACCAAATATCTTTATTAACTCCACAAAAGGTTTATCCACTACTAGTTCATGCCCGCCGCTTCGTTGCGCGAAAATTTGTATATCACGGAAACCATACATTTTCCCGGGATGAAAAGTATCCTATGTGTTGACTCGAATCCTTTTGATAGTTCCGGAGATTAGCGCGTACAAACAAACAGATACACAGACGAACAGATAACTTTTTTTTGTCGATTTGTGTTCTATTACTGTTCCTAAGCCCCCACATTGATTAGTTTGTAAAAATATTAATTGTACAGACAACGCCAATTTCACTTTTTTTATATTATATGTAGATATAGAATAGATAATGCATAGACTAAGTGCTCAAAGCTTTATGCGTAAAAAAAGTCGTGGATTCAGCGAAAATTGCGCAAGTTTCAATATAATATCAGCAAAAGTAGTCACGATTGCCATTGGGCGGTTGTTTTTTGACAGTCCACTTTTTTCAGTTTTAGTTACCCACTTCATGCAGCCTCTTTAATTATTGTAGCGAAGAACTTTATTTAACAGTACTGCGGATAAAAAAATCGTATTATTTGAAGATCTAAACACGATAGGTATGACAACAGGCATTGATTCAAAGAACGCTTATTTAAAAATGCTTGAGGTTGCCCTATGGTCGAAATTCGAGCATAAATATTTAAATCCATCTTATAGAGGAGCTATAAAAAAACTATAATTTATTCTCAATCATAGACTTCAATTTGGCATGAAGGTCTTGTAGACCATCAAATTTTACTTAAAAAAATCAAATTTCAACCATATACAAAATAGTATTTCGTGTATGATTATCGCGTCATGTCAAAATATTGCAGTGTGTTGTTATATGCGTAGCGTTTTTTTTTAAATATGCCAAATTAAAGCACATTTCAAAATAATATTGGTATTCCACGCTTTTCTTCCATATCTACTATAACTGGGAGAAATTTCATGCTTTTATATCTACGAGTCTTTCTTAAAAAGGGGTACAAAGTTTTCCGCTCGCGTATTAATATAGAGATGGTTTATCTGGTTTAACATTACAAAAAACACTTTCAAAAACACACGTTAATATTTGAAACAAAAAAGTTTTTAATATTATGTGTTGAAATAAATCCCGTTTTATAACGACTAATGTATTGTTTCATGTTTGCCTTTAGCACAAAAGAGTTTGCTACACACACTCGTACAACTCTTGTTGGAATAAATACACTAAGTGTTGTTTATCGTTAACAACAATCAGGAATTACTGTTTTAAAACTTTCATTTGTGCCGCGACTTTTTAAATTGAATACATAAGTGGAAGAAGCTGGTAGCTAACATTTTAAAAACTTTCGGATTTTTGTGTGACGCCTTAGGCCCGGATAAGGATTTGAAATGGAAATAGACTCGCTAAATAATGAAATCGTTAAATTACAAGATTTACCAAAATCTTACGGGCAAAAATGAGTATTTACTCGAAAGTTGTAAAATGTTAGTTATTCGCCTCTTTCACTTATGTCTTTATTTATGACGAATGAAATAGCTCGACCGCTTTAGATTAAGCTAGTGAAGGCTTTCTATATGTACCTGGTTATCGTGATATAAAAATCGAAATTCAAAGTCAGTAAGTGGGTTAGGATAAAAATAATTTGTAATTAATGAAATGTTATCAGATTTGTAAGATTAAGATAGGGGTTGTTAAAAATACACTAAAGTAAAATGATTGATGATTTATATGTAAGGTAAACCTCTAATAACGTGGAACAACAAAGCCTTATAATATTTCCGTAACCAAGCTTTCCAGATACTTTATGTCACCACAACTAATTAGTGTAAGTTTAACGTCAAGAATCTAAGAAAATGTAGAAGCTGGTTTTCTTAAGAATTATAGAGATCGATTACGGTTCATGTTGAGGCTCAGGACAATCCTTATAAGGCACTAACAGAGAATTAGAATTCGTTTTTACTTTTCAGTTCGTCTACGCATTGTTTTTGCTGTGGAAGTCTTTTTTATAAATTAAAGTATTTGCTGTATAGTTGCAACAGACTTACGTAAACTGTAAAAATTTCGGCTCTCCAGCTATCACCGTTCTTTAGATACATCCTGGAGACAGACAGACGGACAGACGTCGCAGTCTCAGTAATGGAGTTCGGTTTTTACCATTTGGATACGGAATTAAAAATAATATTCCTATAAATCGTATGAATAGAAATGAAATCATTATACAATTTATACAGTCGAAGGTGAACCATAAAAACGGAGCGAGCATGAAAACTGAAATGAAGAATTTACGTGCACCATCGAATATTGCTATGATTGCATTTGAAAATTTAATTTGCCGGGAGCGTTAGCGGAGCTAAGTGGTTTAGATATGTACAAGATATATGGATGGATAAACCCGGCCATGTCAGGATTACTGCGGTGTGCACGATACAAAATTTATGTACCGTCAGCCGTGACGCCTAATCATACAGGCGCAAAACAATTACGATTCAGCGTTCCGAATTCAATTAGTGAATAATGTTACAATATTATTTCGATTACGGCTGCTTATGTTTCTAAGTTTGTGGTTTTGTTTTCTATGCTAGCTTGCATTTGAATTGACAAAGTACGGAATAGAAGTAGGAGAAAAAGGTTTTTTAATTACAATTTATTTCAGTTGTCTATAGGCTTTATGCCCATATCCTTTATCTGTCATTATTATTACAATTTATTCTTTTTTTATATAAAATAAAGGGGGCAAACGAGCAAACGGGTTACCTGATACTTGCAACGTCAGAGTTGCAAGTGCGTTGCCGGCCTTTTAAGAGGGAATACGCTCTCTTCTTGAAGGTTTGTAGGTCGTAGCGGTCCGGAAATACTGCTGGTGATAGTTCATTCCAGACCTTTACTATGCAAGGCAGAAAGTTACGTGAAAATCGCAACATTTTAACTAAGTTCCTTAAATCCATCACACTCTGTTTTTTTTATTAAAGTTTTAAAAAATAAGAAAAGTATTAGTAGTGTCTGAATTAAAGAATTGAGTAGAATAAATACATAACTAACATTTTTAAAACTGCCGGAAATTTGCGTAAATGGACGCTTTAGGACCGAAAAAATGATTTTAAATTAAAATAATACGGATTTTTATATAATGAAATAGCCAAATTACAAGATTTATCAAAAATGTATGTGAAAAGATTACTATTTAATCGATATATATGTGGTTATAAAATGTTAGTTATTGTATTAGAAATCTCAAATTTTAAGCCTAGGCTAAAATTAGTTTTTTTTTTTAATTTCACAGAAATGCTTTGTTTTGTTGGTCGCTGCTTCATCCCTATGGTTGATTGGTGAATAATATCTCATGGAATTAAGTGCGCCACTCTACATAGTGCTTCATGCACATGTATTAAATTAATTAACAAAATTACCAATATCTCTTAATAGTTGGTATCGTATTATTATTTACTTCTTTTTCATTTATGCGGCTTGAAAAGAATATAAAAATATGACATATTTAATCCACCATTCACTTTAACAAGTGTCGGTAAAGACACCAAATCCAATCAAATCTTTTGAGAGATTTATCGTTTATCAATAACAAAAATTGATTGAGAGTCCTAGATAAATAAAAACTTTTACATGTGGAGCCAGTGCGGCTTAAAGAAAATAAGATTGCGGCGTAAACAAAATAAGATAACCTTCACACAGAAAATTCGCGTCCAATACATTAATTTTTTTTTATAAATACGAAAGTTTGTGTCTGTATATTACCTCTTCACGTCAAAACCGCTAAACCGATTTTAATAAAATTCGGTATGAAGGAACTTTGAATACTCGATAAGGATATAGAATACTTTTTATCTTGTTATTATTTTAGAGATTTTTGTCTCAGCTTTCGCCAGAAGAATGAAGCAGGTACGGGCGTTTGCCAAGTATCCTGTTCATGTATGAGTTTAATTGTTATAAGAAAAAGGGAAGTATGAAAATGAATTCAGGAATCGGCTGACTATAGAGCGAGTATCTATAACAATAAGGGAATATGCATATTTTTTTATTATTTATTCTTCTAATCAATATATCGTTATTGAAAAATAACAAAGCAACAAGTAAAGCTTTAAAGTAGTCTGTTAGAAAGAGAAATCCGATATTGGTTGTGACGTCAAAGTCGATAAGCTTCATACAAAGTTCATACTAAATTACGTTTTGAGAGAAAGAGACGGGTAGAAAACTTAAATCGCTAATATCTTACTTATTTTTCAACAGACTTCAAAGATTTTTTGTCATTCTGTATATCTTTTGGCCCTGACACTCATCTTCCCTTATTGACGTAGCTGTATATGTGTGTACAATAACGCATAATAATAATTATTATTAATGTGTAAGGTTCCCACGGGAAAAACGAACTTTGGCACAACGCAGTCGCATGCGTGATCTAGTTTTTTTTTCAATTAATATCTCCTGGTTGTTTCAAGTCGTGTGAATTAGAGGTTTGATTAAAGGTTAATTTGTAAGTAGGTTAATAAAATCTTCTACGCTGCGCTCCATTCTGTATGCGCTGACCCTAACACGAAAGGAAAGTATTTCATACTTTTTATCCCACTTGATTACGAACAAGTATGTTTCACTTAAAAAAAATTCTCGTAAATTGTGATATTTTCAATGCGTGTAGCAAAGAGGGCTCAACTTAAAGCTCGTCGAAATAAAGTAAGGTAATAGCGAGGTTTTTTCGCGTCTCGTCTAAATTGTTACACGACTTAATGCGCGTTTCCAACGATGTGCTAACTTGGGTGTTATCTTTTTATACAATAAATGGTTTTACGAGACTGATACTATGAAAATTTTTCTTTAATACTGGTTAAGGTTAAAATTATACAGCGTTTAACGAAAGTAAAGAGAGCCATTTCGGCACGAATGGGCGGGCTCGACCGGTATCTCATAATACGGTCTCACATAAAACTGGCGTGAAACGGCGTTGTGTTGTGTCGTTCAGCGAGTGAGATTACCGGTACCACTTGCGACTCTTCGGATGTCGCGATAGGCGACAGCAGTTTCTTACCATCAGTCAACCTGTCTGCTCGCTTAATATCATAAGAAAATACTTTAGGATGTGGATGTCATCTTCTTCTTTACAGTGGAAAGGGTAAAAATATACTAATTGTATGCTGCTGCTGCACTGCACTGCTTCTCTATCGCTTACTGTTGTTATAACTCTATAGAAGAAGCCCATTAATCGCAAAACAATTTGACCTGGTTGAGGTTTAAATATATGATTTGTATGATTCATTTTACCCGATCGCGGGAGAAAGAGGGTTATGTTTTTCGAGAGTATATACGTTATATGAATGTATGTATAATTGTTTGGCATGCTTTACAGCCTAAGCGGTTTGATGGATTTAAAGTAGTTCGGGTTCGGGTCGCGCATTTAGCGATGAGCCACTTCTTCCCCACCGCACCTAACCCGCTCCCCCCACGCCCCGTTCGCCTGGCGCCGCTGCCGGTATTTATCACTGAAACGGTATTTATCGCCGAAATTGCTATGACTCTGCATTTTAAATCTGTGATATCTTCGAAAATATTTATTTAATT
>JAOTAV010044812.1:0-17285 GCA_026546445.1 Cyclargus thomasi
GTTATCCGCTTCTTCCACTTATGTCAGCTTATGTCAGTCAAAAATTAAGTAGTAAGTATTAAGTGACGATCAAACGTAGGTGAGTGAGGTAATCATAAGTTGCTGGTTCGATAAAAATATAAGTCTCCATAAATTGCTCAATTACTGCCTACAAACTAAATACATTTTAAATTTTACTCAACTAAATATATTGTATATATAATACATATTGTATTAAAATGTTTGATTAATATAAAATATGAACCGAACTATACTTAAACGTTTACACGCTGGTGAGTTAAACTGGCGGGGTGCGGGAGACGCGAGAGAGTTCGCACTTAACTCGCCAAAAAATAGGATCGCGTTCTATTTAAATCAACTTAAATAACAACTTACATCTTAACTTTATTTTACCGTTCAAACTTCAAAAATAATTAAACTCGCCGATCGCGCAAGTTAACTCCCAACTTAACTAAATGAAGTGTAAATCTGCCCTTAAGTCAAAATGCAATTATACAAAAGCAACAATTTAACCACCCAAAGTGACTTAAGTTAACTTTACATGTGTCACAAAACTATTAAAATAAAAATAATATCTTCTACCCTTCAAAAGTTTATTCTCCATTTGCCGTAAATCGGCACAAAACTTCATATAGAATGTCTAAATTTTTATAAAATACCATGCCAAGTTATTTTGAGTAGATTTTAATTGACTCGAAATGCGTCCTATATATTTATTGAAAAAGATAAATTTCTATATGATCACTCCATTTGACATAGATAATAATGAGAACAATCTGCAGAAATAAAAATATATTAAATGTGTATGTCTGTATATGACTTTTATAGTGAGTGCATCGGCTATAAAAAATAAAGCTTTATAAATACACGTAAGTAATTCGAGCGAAAGGAAATATTATGAAAAACTATCGGTTGTTTGTGTGTGTCAGGTTACGCGGAAATGTTTAAGAACAATTATAAAGGACTGTATTTCAAAGCCGGGCAGATTGTAGTATAACATTTATTTAGCTAATTGAGTATTACGTATAATTCCTGTATGGTATTACGTGCTAAATGACAGGAAAGCTTAAAAACTAGAAGCATGCTGAACACTCAGTGTTAAAAACAACATCCTCTTTTTAGCGCAGTCTAGTAAAAAGAAGTTAATCGTTGCTTACGATACATACAATTACTGAATGAGTACCGAGTAATGACACTTGTTAACATCAAAAGCATACTTCTTATATGCCGTCAACACTACACGCTACAAGTCTTCTGTCAGTGACGGATTAGTATGCTACCTGGGGTGAGGCGGGGGCGGGCACGGGCGCCCAGCGACTCTGCTGACGGTAGGGCTGCGCGGAGGGCGACAATGGCCCCTGGCGAGGGGTCGGGGAAGCGGTAACACCTGGCCCCACCGGGATCAGCTTACTAAGCCCCGTAGCCTCTTGACGTCGGCCCTCGCTGAACGCGGGTTGCGGTTGGTTGTACTGCGGTTGGGGGGAGTACTGCGGTTGCGAGTACTGTTGTTGCGGAGCGTACTGAGGTTGCGGTGAGTACTGCGGTTGCGGCGAGTACTGCGGTTGCGGGGAGTACTGCGGTTGAGGCGAGTACTGCGGTTGAGGCGAGTACTGCGGCTGCGAGTACTGCTGCTGCGAGTACTGTGGGGGATTCGCGTTGTTCTGGTACGCGGGACTCTGCTGTAGGTACAAACGCAATGACGTTCGTAGAGGAACCACTCGGCGATCATGCATCCGGTGCATGCTCTCGCGTGTTTAATAGCATGTTTCGCGTGTTTATCAGGCTATGGTACTATGCAAAACTTTACAAAGCAAAGTATGCTATGATAATAAATAACAGTATGCTTCCTAAACTCTCTTGTAAATATTATTGGAGGTCCGAAATCAATTGTTCGGTGGCTAATTTGGAGAGATTAAATTTGTATTAAGCGTTGTAATAGATAGAGCTAGTTTTACACGGTACCCGGCGATAAATATTGCACATCGATTTTAGAAAAATCGGCTTACTTTGGCTTCGTCAAGCGTTATCTCTATCACACGAAATACAAACAGTTCAGTGTCTAAATACGAGTTGTTGAAACAATTGAAGACACAAGTGGAAGAAGCGAATAACTATAATTTTACAACCTTCGAGTTAATACTCATTTTTGAAAACAAAACTTTGATAAATCTTGTAATTTAGCGATATCCGTATTATTTAAATTTTCGGTCCTAAAGCGTCCATTTGCGCAAAAATCCGTATTTTTTTAATGCTACCCGCTTTTTTCAGTCAGTCTTCAATTATGATTTGGTTGTTCTGTGTCGATAATTGTTTTTATTTTAGTTTAGTAGCTAGTTTCCAAAGGTCGATGTGCAATATTTTTCACCGGGTACCGTACTCCTTTGACACTATGACAATGCGCTTAGGCAATGTGCAGGTGTGTGCAGCTAAGCTATGTATGTACATGATATATGTATGTGTTTACCTGCTGTGACGAGTGATAGCCGTTGGTCTCGGGGACTGGCGGCCACACCACTTTCTTTTGGCCTGGAAGTAAACAATAACCATGATAAGCATAGGCGTATAAAGGGGGGTTTGGGCGTTTGGGCCGTGCTCACCCTAGAATGATTTGACGCCCACCCCAGTATGATCTGGTTAAAATTTTTATGCCGGAAAAATGTATGGTTCCCGCGCGCGTTGTCTTATACCATATACCCTTCTCCACCGATCGTTCGTCAAAATGAACCTTCCACAAATTATAAAAATAATCCCTTATTATGTAAAAACAATCGGTGAAGAAAAGTCAATTAGCGTATTTTTCATCGATAAAAAAAGTTTGTTCGATATTCAATGAAATATCTTAACCGATAATTTACTAAATAAACACTAAATCAAAACATACATACAACTAAGTATAAAGTCGGTGGTCCAGGGGACGAAACCATATTTTCATACAAATTCTTTTTTTTTGTCCCATTGGGACACTTTTTGTCCCCAGGCAACTGCTTGTAAACTTATAAGAACTATATTTATTTCTGAAATTCTCATTAAAATATTGATCTATATATTAAGATGTGTAAATGATAAAATTAAATTAGGTATTAGTAATTATAAATTTATAAGTTTAAACTTATAAGTTTAAACTCGTAAAGGCAGAAATTGCAGTACAAAAAAAAGGTTGATTCACCCATATAAGTATACGGTGTACCCTCTCTACAAGCCTGTCTAGCCAAAATATCTGCCGTTTCATTTCCTGACAACCGAATATGTGAAGGTATCCATTGGAGAAAAACTAGATTTGAATTAGATTTAAGTTCAAAATCAATTTTATAATTTCATAGGCTATGGAAGTGCTTACAACATCTGTAGTAAAATTAACAAACCAAGAGCTGCAGGGAGCTCTTAGAGTCGGTTAAAATAACCAATTTATTAAAATCTAATGTTTTGGCATAGACAAGTGCCTTAGAAATGGTTATTAACTCGAGGTGTGAAATAGGCATATTGTGGGACACTTTAAACTTAGAATTGTGTCTATTTTGAGGATCAAAAATGCAGACCCCATAGGAATATTACTTTCTTTGAATACATTGGAGTAAATTTTATAAAAATCTGTATAGTTATTTTCAATATACTAGGAGCATATTTCGTTGAGTCTTGTTTTGTCATAGCTGCTCTTCGCTTTTGTTACTAAAGGTATAATATCATATTTAATTATGCCAAGTCGGACGAATTAATCCAATGATGAAGTGAGTACATGCCTAAATTTCGCCGTGAATATAAATTAATGTCTATGAATTGTGTGTAAAAACATATTAGAACTGGTTTATTTTTACGCTAAGCGTAAGTTAAAGTTGGGGCTCTGGAAAATGAGTTTAGATACACCAATGATGATAAGAACAATATTTTAATCCTTACTCCATGATGATATTGTAAATATTGAAGTAAAATTTGTTTATTTGTGAGTACGTACGCCTTCCCTTACGCCCCAAAGAAGCAACCGATCATGCAACTTGGGTCTTGGACAACATCATGTATTCAAGTGAAGCTGTGGGAAAAGCTAGTCTTTTATAAATGTTAATAATTAACAGTAACGTCCACTTATTACAAACAATAATAACACTATGTTGGTCGTGAAATCTAAGTTTTGATGAGATATTAAAAATGACTTGATTTTGATTCATTGTAAAGGGGTTTATAACTGAGGGGTATGAAACATATATGTAAACCGATTTTCCCACCTACTAAACATGCGTATGATTTTTTATAAAAATAGCGGTAAAGCCGTTTCGGCTGTAGGCAGCTAACATTAGATGCGACACGAGAATTTTACAAGAATTTTTCACGTGAATTTCAAATTCTTTTGAATTTTAAATTTGAAACATATGGATGTCTACGTTACATTTTATTTGAATACCCGTATTCTTTGTATTTCGTCCGTACTGTAGCTGTTCTCTCTCGACGATAGCTTTACGAAACATCATAAAATGTCACTTATGCACATTGACGTTGCACGTTTGTGCAGGTTATTCGACAATGCATTTCATTATAATATAGCTGTTGCCCGCGACTCCCTCAGCATGGTAACTTTTCTCTTTAAATTTTTTCTGATTTTTTTTTGCTACAAACCTCGCGGAGCTCGAGACCTTTCAAACGAACGTAAAACCGTGGAAATTAATCGTTCTGGACAAACTGTTGGACGCAGCTCACTGCCGCGATTTAGATACTAATTGTAAGACGAATGTGCAAACTATAAGACGTAAGTCGCGGACATTTTTGCAAAGGCTATTTGCCACGTCCGTAAGTCGTCACCTGATAGTTTCTTTTCAGCTTAATTCCAGTATCGTCCTACTTCTACACAGCAGAACAGGTCAAAGGCTATAGTTTGTTGGCAATGATATTCACACAAAGTTCTAATAAACATAATATTAACAGGACAATGTAGTTTTATCGAGACTATAATTTTCAAAAAGTAATTTGGCTCCTGCGCAAGAGACGTCAGCGGTTTTTTATCACCTTGGCAGCCGATGAGATGAAATGTTTCCTAGAGTTTACAACGAAATATGTCATATCTATCGGCGATAGTATTATCACAGAAGACAGAACTAACCAGAACCCCGATTTGGAAGTGTTTTCGAAAATCAGATATTTGACGTAGGTACATATAATGTCATAGCCGGCGCGCGCCAAGACCCACGTTGTTGTAGTGTTCGGAGTATGCTTACAACCATGTTAAAGCTGTGCTTTGTAGGCACATAACCTAATTGTTCGACAAGAAAGATGATCCATGCGTCGGATGAACATCTAAAGTCTATTTATGCCTAATCTCTCGCCAGTCACGTTGGTTGTCTGTACTCAGTAGAACCCAGTGGTTATGAGAGTAAAGAAAGAGATGTGCACTGCTTTAGGGCCGATTTATACTTCATTTAGTTAATTTGCGAGTTAACTGGCTCGATCGGCGAATTTAGTTATTTTTGACGTTAAAAACGTAAAATCAAGTTAAGATGTAAGTTGTTAATTAAGTTGACTTAAATAGAACGCGATCCTATTTTTTGGCGAGTTAAATGTGAACTTTCCCCCCTCTTGCGTCTCCCGCACCCCGCTAACTTAACTCATTAGCGTGTAGACGTTTGAGTTTAGTACAGTTCATATTATAATATTTAATTAATCAAAAATTTTAATACAATAGGTATTTAGTTAAGTAAAATATGAAATGTAATTAGTTTGTAGGCAGTAATTGAGCAATTTATGGAGACTTATTTTGTTATGAAACCAGCAACTTATAATTACTTAACTCGCCTACGTTTGAACGTCACTTAATTAAATGTAAATCGGGCCTTAAAGTGAACATGTATGAGTGTGAGAAGTGAGATGCTCTTGTGTACTGCACTCATACATGTTTACTTTAAAGTACTCCTGCGTAACTGGCCTGTTTCCAATAAAACCGAAGCCGGCGGCGTAGGTGTTATTATTAAAGCCGTACCCGTATCTATGATTTAAAATTTGTTATTAACAAACAGTAACCATATAAAATATAATAATAAATCATATAAATTTTAATATACACATAGAAAAACTTATTTACTATGGAACCAAAAGCATTAACAACTTTACTTAGTATCAGTTGAGACACGGAGGACATTTGTCTTGTTTGAAGTCGGCATACTGGTTGGTTTTTACTGTGGTATTATCTGGAGAGCATCTGAGACATTCCGTTTTAAATTAGCCTGGCTCGTCGACTGTTGGCTGGAGGCCAGGTGTATGAATAAAAACTATGACTATGATATTGGATAACGCATTTTAATTGGTGCATGTAATAATACTCTGATTGAGTGACTATTGCGCATAAATTTTATAATGGTATAGAAATGTGACACAAAATTGCAGATTGGTACATCTGAAAAATTAAACCGTTGTCTTTCTTTTTCGTCGTATAGTTTAGAGGGGGCTTAGCCAAGAGTTAAACGTTTTTGCTTATTTGTGGAATTTCCGAACAAAATGTATGAAAATAACAAAAGGCGTTAAAGACGTTTAGCTCCTGGCTGAACCCCTAGATACGTAACATAGAATGATATACTTTCTATATAATATACCTAACATGTTAAATCTAAATACATAACTTGGACCGGAATTTTGTACAAATTTAAAAATTTTATATGCAATTTTGTGATAACTAACTAGCTTTTTAACCATAGCACCCACTTTAGACTACGAGAAGCCACTTAACTTTACAATGTAATTTTGGAAAATAATGATAATTTAAATAATAATTAGTATACTATAATTATTAAATTATTATGAACTGTACTATTTAGAGAGTAGTATTTGAATATGGAATACTCAGACATAATAATTTTATAACGTGAAAAGATTTGGAAGCCTCGATGTTAAAAGCAATACCTAGTGAGCGTTAACTTTTTTAAAGATTTGAATATATTTTTTTATATTGGCAGTATTTTTATTATCTACATGCAGATAATAAAAATACTGCCAATATAAAAAAAATTACAACTTACGATACTAATTCATAGTCAGAATATGTCAATTCCTATTTCCTTGTATATCGTGATCTAGGTCGACTGGCAGGTACTTCTCTGATAGTACCTAGACCAACTAACGAACATCTAATTAAACAGTACCGTTGCTACGATATTTCCTACCACACGATATGACTCTGTTTAGTACAACAAAGTCCTAAACGAAGCCACACACTCAGATTCATTGAAACTTTAAACTGTATGTAAAGTTTTAATAGTTTCTAAGGACTTGTACTGAATGTCGTAATAATTCTAATTGTACAAAGGAAATAGCAATGCGAGTCGAGACCTAATTGTAGTAAGACTTATACGTACAAGAGCACGTGTGTTAAGTTCGTTGGATACGGCATAAGTTATAGTATTGAAAGTTGAATTATTTGATTTAACCTTACTTTTTGTAATGTTTCTAAATGATGCGTTTGTTAGGAATCCAAATATGATTTACAAATTGAATAAAAGCTTAAAATCTTTCAGTTAAACTAAAATGAAAATATTTGAAATTATATTTTCCAATATATTATATTTTTAAAATAACTTATATTTTACAGAAACCATTTGTGTAATATTATACACACGGTGAGGGCGGTGTGGCTCGCCAGTTCAGTTATACTTGAACTTGGCTTGACACACTGCCGCGTGTTTAGATTAAGAAATACTTTCCAATGTGTTGTTTAAAAAATGGCTTAAACGATCATGAAAATAAGCATCTAACTGCATCAATATATACAAGCATTTTAGGAAGCGATGTATAAAAAAAACCTCTTTGAAATGCACTCGTAAAACTTGAATTTACCGATGTGTGTGTGAAGTTTGATGAAAGGTAAGGAGTCACTTGTGTCGTGGACCAGATACAACTAGCAGTCTGACGCTCGCCAGGTGTGTAGGTGCACAAATAACTATCAAATTATTTTGAGAGACCACACAGAACGACGTGCTATCTCCCTCACTCCTGTGCACAGGACCACGCGTCATCAGTGAAAATAGAAACGTAACGACAAATATTATTGATGAGTACCAACACCCAGTGCCGGCTTTAGGAGCAGCGCCACGGCCGGTGCGGGATTTTTTCAGGGCCACCTCATTTTAATTCAAAATACCTATAATATTTTATCCATACTAACATTATAAATGAGAAAGTGTATTAATGAGTTCCAACAGCCCTCGGCCTGATTTCTTCAACGTCCCCTTATTTCAATTCAAATTCCTATAACACCTATTTCCATATTCCATAATTAATGTAATATATATAAAGGGGAATGTGTTTGTTTATTTGTTTGATTTTTTTTCACGCCGTAATCAAGAAACCAATCGACTTGATTTTTGGCACAGACTTAGTAGAAAGCAACAAGGGCTACTTTTGGTTTCCGGAATTTCCAAATTCCGCGAGCAAAAGCTAGTGTACAAATCTATACTTATAATATCAAGCTGAAGAGTTTGTTTGTTTGTTTGAACGCGCTATTCTTTGGAATTACTGGCCGGAATTGAAAAAATCTTATTGTGTTGGTTAGTCTATTTATCGAGGAAGGCTAAAGGCTATATAACATTACGCTACGACCAGTAGAAATCGAGCAGTAATCAAAAAGTTGTCAGAACGGGACGGGAGAATTTATAATTTCATGCGAACGTAATCGCGGGCAAAAGCTAGTATATAATAAGCTTGAATTACTGTCTTCGGCGACAATTTTAAATTTTAAAATGCCCCCCGGGGCCCTTTATTACGTGGCGCCCTGGGCGTCCCTCATCTAATGCCGCTACTGCCAACACGGAAAGTGCCAAAGCATATTGGGGTCTGTCACTATTCGTTACCGTCTTAATTGTTTGAATGTCTGAGTGACATCATATCATGTCCAATTACTGAAGTTTTGAATTTAGATCTTCGCTGCGTTTTGCTGCGTCATTCTTAGTCTGTGTGTTATTCATTGTTTTGTACTGTGTGTAGGTTCTCGATGATGAAACACATTAATGATTAACAATGATGAAACACACTTTGCTTGCACTATTTTCTCTTCAAAGACTTTAATTTTTAATTTAATATTAATTTATAGCAGAATACACGATCGGTTTCGACAATGTCGACACTTGACGATAAATTGTCCAAACTTTTTACTAAATGCGATTCACAAAAAAATATATGGTAAAAAAATTGGGAATAGTTAATGACTTTTTTTAAATTAAATGAACGGACATAAGTTAAATTTAATGTGTAGCTAGATAAAAAAGCTGGATAACAAAATCGCGAAATAACGAGATTTATCAACATTTTATGGCAAAAAACGAGCATTTACTCAAAGGGTTGTAGAATGTTAGTTATTCGCTTCTTTCACTTATGTCTTCAATTGAAATAGCGAGGTAGAGATGAGTTTTATATTCGAGTGTAGTGAAGAGGTTCTCTCGACATTCAAATGCAGCTCTAATGCGTAACATACTTTGCATTTTATCTTACTTATAAATGTTTCATGTTTTCTGTTTTATCTAGCTTTTCTGAGAAATTATACTTCAATTATATCCTTATTCTATAGAATTTAGATAATGTTTTGACTTTTGAGTAACTAAATCCCAAATTTCGTTTACAGTTTGGAAAGACGATACAGTAAGTCCTGGGACGACTCAATTTTTTGTACGCGTTCGAACAAAAAATTCTAGTATGCTTTAGATTTATATAATGAAACGTTCATAAACTGGCTGTAACACAGAACATTTTGTTACTTTTAAACATGAAATACATCTCAGTGTTCAAACTTCTAGAGTGAACACAACATGCGATGCAAACAAATACAAATTACACTCCTATCAAAAATATAAGAAAATATTTTTAGGGTATATAGTATTGACGTTTAGCAAACATAGTATAAAAAATCTCTGAATTCTGTTGAGAAATAATTAAGATATTAGCGTTTTAAGTTTTCTACCTATTTCTTTCTTTTAAAACGTTATTTAGTATGAACTTTATATATTAATATAGTATATATTAAAGTAGTACTACTATAACTTTGTTATTTTCAATGTTATCAAAAAACGAATTGGACTATATCGTTTCTCAATAACGATAGATTTATTTAAACAAAGAATAAAAAATCATGCATATTCCCTATTTAAGTGTCACAAAATGTCAAATGGCAATAAATACACCAAGACCGACAGGACAACGCCGTCGGGTCCGCTCGTTAAGCTATATAAAACACCATAGTAATAGCATAGACCAATCTAATATATAAAATTCTTGTGTCACAGTTTTCGTTGCTATATTCCTCCGAAACGGCTTGAGCGATTTTGATGTTTTTTTTTTGTGCTTATCCGGTATCTATGAGAATCGGCCAACATCTATTTTCATCCCCCTTAATTATTTATATGGCAAAACAACGTTTGCCGGGTCAACTAGTTATTTTATAATTCCTCTATGGTAATAGTCTATTATATGATCCATTGGCCGTGAGATATTAATATAACATTCGCCCGCCGTTCGGCACAATTACTCCTCATTATGTTTCTCTTGTCCGACTTTTTCCAACTTATCTTTATTGTCATCACATTCAATTCTGATATTTTTAGATCTCGTGGAAAATGAGCCCCGTTTTACAAAGCAAACGTAATGAAAGATGCTTTATTACCTGTAATGTCGTATAAAAAATATTTCATTAATTTCTCTACAAATACTTTAATTTGACAGACACCTGCCGAATACACCGAAAAGTTGGTAGACTCAGTTTCTAATTTTTTTTTTTGACATTCGACAGTGAACACGTTTCACGTAAAATTTTTATATGAGATTTGTACATATGACCGTGAGCATTGCTAGGTGGCGCTGTACAAATCCCATATAAAATCCTATGTAAACGCGAAACGCGTTCAAGATCGAATATCAAAAAAAAAACTCGCACTCGGTACTCAGTAGTGAATAACAGAGAAGTTTGTTCCCGCCTGCAGGACTTTAAATTATTAAGTTAAATTCATTTAAGTGGGATAGGTTCTTATTTTTTTCTGTTTGGTTTTTTTAAACAGTCGGGTTTTTGTTTTTTTTTTTTAATAATAGTTTTATTTCAGTACTTTTAATATGAATTTGTAGAACTCAAGCCCCGTAGTCGTTGCAGCTCATTCAAAGAATTTTATGCTTAATTGTAGTAGTGACATAAGTATTAATTTTCAAAATGGCGCCCACGTGCCAAAGAAATGGACATACACACATACATACATGCATACGCTCAAAAAACATTACCCTCCTTCTGGCGCAGTCGGGTAAAAATTGGTAAGTTTCGGCTGTGAAAGGTAACTAGCATTGTGTCAACTAGCAATTTTCTTAAGTATGAATTCTCGTGGAACTAATACGTAAGAATTCAAGAAAATTCTCATCGCGTTTTGCTCGAATTAGAGTTAACATAATTACTTATCGCTTTAAATATTAGTATGTATGAGAACATTTGATTAGTTGTACTGTACCTATTTAAAGTTCACAGGGATCAATATTATAAAAAAGTTAATAAAAGTTACTTTTCATTTTCAAGAACAGACTTGAAGAGCTTGATTTACAGATGAACACAGTATTTTTTATAATTTATCTATTTTATGTGACTTCTAAATAATTAAAGAAACCTATTTCACGATTTAGAAAATTGTAATATTATTTTATCTTGTAAGTGTTATTAAAATTTAAAGCTACTGTAGTGTAGCCTTGATATCTAATTCTAGAATAGACTGCATCTATAAACCTTCAACTAACCAACTGGTGTCTTAGTCAACACTGTTATAATTAATGCGAAAGTGTATTCGTTCGTTTGCTTATCATTCCTTCACGCCCTAGCAAAGAAACCAATTGACTTGATTTTTGGCATAGACTCGTTTGTAAGAATGAAAAGTAACATAAAATGCTTTTTTTGAGCATGAAAAAATCATGTTCCTAATAATTGAAACAAATTGATTGGGTAATTTACTCCTGGTAAATTTATCGGTGTCTTTAGAATTATTATTTAAAAATAGAGTTCCTACCCATTTAAAAACTACTCCCTACCCAGGTAAAAACTATTTTGGATAACAAATTTAAAAGGTGCTTGTAACTTCAATAGAACATATATTTTTACCACGTTACTTCCAACACAATAAATATTTACAACTGCGAAGCTTTATAAGATGAGTATGTATGTTGTTTGTTACTTTTTGGCAGAACAAATGAGTCGTCGCGCGATATGATAATGAATCAACTTGTCTCAGGGACCTATAATTTACGAAATATGTGATTTAAACATAATCCATTTAGTATTTTAAAGTTTTTGGTTCAAAAAGGAATAAACACACTTATAAAATTTCACCTTAAAATTATTGATATTAGGTATTATGATTAGTAAATATGAGGTAACTGATAGTATTAAGTGTAAGAAATGCACCTGACACTACATGTACAGGTTTGTGCTCGCAAACTCCGTTACTATATTATGTGTTGTTACCGACAGATGGCTCGGCGATTTTCTCGATAACTACTTCTATATCAACAGTTACAACCAACATTTTGAACGTGTAGTGTGTTTAAAGTACTCACTACAATACATTCGTTCATCGTCTAATAATAAACGTTGATTCACAGAGCGCTCGTGAAAGTCAACGAAAATAGTCTCTACTTGCGTCAAAATAAGCGTTTTATTCGCGTAAAAATTCAAAACCTGCTATAAATTCGCCGACTGAACACCTGTACCTGATTTTTTAAAAATACACAACGATTGAAACGTAAACTCCACATGTCTATCCTTGAAACTATATCGAGAATACGGAAATCTTTGTATATAAAAACACTACAAAGTTTAACTTTTTATTTTCGAACGAGAAAAGCACACACGATTACGTAAAGCTGTAAGCTCACCAAAGTATATTGCCTCGGGCATCGTGTTTTCGTTTTCGCGGATCGTTTTCGACTAAAATATTACGACGGCAAACAAAATACCCGCGACTGACCGATTCGTGAGCCAATTTTTGTTTACGACGAAAAAAAAAACGATTAAGAAATGGATTTTTGTCAACATTCCGTCATCGAACACAGAAAGGCACGGACGTTACTCTCGCTACAGAAATAGCCGCTTATTTAGAGTTCAATGAATCACTGGTGAGGTGCATGCGAAAAATATTGGCAGTGGATACATGATGATTCATATAATGATACATTATAACATATGGTTGTAACTAATCTAGATTATGTCGTACATCGATGACTACAAACAACGAATACTATTGGCTCGAGCCGATGATGCGACTTACGCGTCGTTATTTGCTTTTATTCAATTTTAACTTACTTCCAAAAAAAGAAGAGGTTTCTCAATTCGACCGTATACATGTTCTCTTTTTGTTTACATTAGTTGGCAGTTACAACTATACTAGTAAGATTCAAATAATGGTTCGTAAGCTGATAACAATTTTTTGAGTAGGTACTTGAGGCAAAGTAAAAACTTTTCACTTACCGGAGGTAAGCTGTAGGGTAGGTTAGGTTAGCGCTTCTGACTAACCAGTTCTGCAGTTCCGTATTGCTGGGCGTTATGGGATAGGTATATGACAACGTTTCAGCTTGCCTCAATACATATTCAAAAATTGCTACCAGTAAAGTATAAACGTAAACACAAATTAGCAAGTCTGACCGATTCCCTTGGTGCTTCCCTTTAAATTCAAAGAATTAAAGGGTTAATTCTTTGAATTTCATAAATGAAATCTAAATTCCATTTCATATAATTCAGATATCTCATATACGTGTGAGTCGCTTCATACGGTAAGCATCTACCAGTACCTTTGGTCGCTTTCATAAACTCGGGAAATAAATAGGACGTGGAATTAATCTGTCCGTCCCATTTACGATCCGGCCCTTCCTTACTCGGTGGCCAGCAGTCCTCGAATCGGTGATTTGCGTGCACAAGGTTCTCCAGAATAGCTTGGATTTGGGTGGGATCAAGTTCTGAAGCAGGGTGGAAGTTAGTAAGCAAAAATAGAAATATTTAATATAAAGTTCCAAAGATTTTATGAAATAATAAGATTTAATACAAAGGTATTTTACAAAGGTATTTTATTATGGTAAAAGTTTTGGCAAACAAAATTAACGGTTATAATAGAGGTATAGTCAATAAAAAAGACAAGCGCAAAAAAGCACCAAACGTACATTGTCTAGGGAGACGATGGAAGCTACAATTGCGTGCCAGTTCTTGCTGGGAATCAGACATCGCAGCAAGGTTTGAGTCCTTCTTTTAATAATCCCAAAACCACAATAGGCAAAAATAAATTTATCAACTTATTTAGTCGTTCAGAGCACGCCTTAAGCGGTATTCTCACCGATTCGTCAGTTTCTTTAAGCATTGAAATCGGCCTTATGAATCCATCTGTCTATTGTGGCAAAACCATGCGCTTGAAATACGAAATAGGATATACGTATAGAGAAAGCCATCCTATGAATTTAACTACAATAGGTATATGATGTACTTACTGGGTAGGCCTTTTCGGTTCCTCTCCTCCTCTTCAAGCATCCTGAGCACAGCGGAGTTGGCGAGGTTGGCGGGCTTCCCCGTCATCGGGTCATGGAAGTCGATGCTGTGGAAGATGGAGATAGTTAAAGTAGTGCTGTTTTTGGGAAAATGTGGAGGTGGTGAACAGCATAGCTGATTTGCCTTCATATAAATGAAAGCAATAATATTATGTTGCTGTCATTTGACATTAGTCCATGTTTTAGGTTTTAGAAATAATGTTAACATTTTCGTTTTTACTCTTATAGGGAATCTTTAATAGGGAAGATGCGTGAAAACAAAATTTATTGAATGCAAATTATTATGAAAAAAATGGACTTATAGATATTTAGAATGATAAAAAATCTCTGAATTCTGTTGAGAAATAAGTAAGATATTGGCGATTTAAGTTTTTCACCCATCTTTTTCTCTCAAAATGTAACTTATTATGAACTTTGTACGCAGGTGGTAGACTTCACGATCAATATCATATCTCACTTTTTAACTACTTTAAAGACTTATAACATTGTTTTCAATTTTATCAAAAAAATAATTGGACTACATTGTTTTTCAATAACGATAGCTATATTTAAAAAAAAAATTTAAAAAATTCATGCATATTCCCTGTTGTCTTCTACATAGAATATTTTAAAGTAAGAATTGTATAATGTACTCGGGATCGAGCCTAGCACTCACGAACGCAGACCAAAGGTCTATCCACTAGGCCACTAACGCTTTTCTAAGGTAAATACCTAAGGTCAGAATATCTAAGTTTAAATTGGCTAATAATGATGGCGCCAACTTTCAGTTTGCGAATGTTCTAGTAGAAAGTCAATCACAAAAACTTGAATGGCATCCGTGGGAGCCGACGCAAGAACTTGTGATGGAGCACTAAAGTCAACTAAGCGATTGTTTGGTTTCCAACTATCAAATGCTATCGATTCCCACATTTATTCACTGTTTCCTAGAGATCTATAAAATAAGTCGGGTTTTCCATCTTGACGCTATAACTCCAGAACGCACGTACCGATTTCCATGGTTTTGCAATCGTTGGAAAAAAATCACGAAAAATTTTAAGAGAAAAGAAAAAAAATCTTATTTTTGTTGTCACGCGGAAGGAGCCCCGGCAAATGTTAGTTAATAATAAAAAAATATATTTAGATACAAGATATATTTTTTTCAAATTTCAACTGTAGCTAAAGTTTTAGGGAAACAGCGCTGAATGAAATAAATAAAACTTTTTTGTTTTTTTATAAAGCTGCTGTTATCAGGTAGTCTGGACAGCACATAGTACTCTCTATACAGGAAAAATGTACGATTCCTGGGTAAAATACGAATTTTGACGCAACGAAGTTGCGGGCATCGAGTAATTTATGATTTAATTTTATAATTGGTCGTCTGAAAGAAACTGCTCAACGCCGCCACTTTGCACGCCATTTTTTCATATGTAAGTTAAATTTTTTATTTACGATTTTGTTTCTTGTGATTAAATGAATTTTTAACTTTTGTGTTGAATTTTTCTTTGTTTTCAAATAAATACTAATTATTATAATGGTAACATAATATTTAGAGTTTGTAGGAATCAATAATAATAAATTAAAAAATAAAATTAAGTATGTGCGTTTTTTTACTCTTTTTCCTGTTTATTTCTTTTTACTTTACATGTAGAAAGTTACTAGTAACGATCGATATTGTATTATTTAGAGGTTATTAAAAATGCTATACTATTTTATTGCATATACAAGTTTCACTTAAAGTTATTACGATTTAAAGCATAGTTTGAGAACTTTCTACAAGGCGCTTCGCACATGTCGTCTTATTGCATTATATTATAATAACTTGATATATTATATACTTTAATAGGGCCTGCATCTGGTCCTGTTGTATGTTGTGACTAACTTTTATTGCTGGAAACTAATATAGTTTTGTGCATTATAACTTTAGTGATAAATGACATATTAAGTAATTATAATTATTATGATGTTCGTGACATCTTATACTAGGTGTAACAAAAGTAAGTGATAATGCTTAAGGGTGTGTATGTGTTCCTTATATAAAGTTCACTGTGAAAGTAGCGGCGCTGAAAGCTAGTAAGAATTTTTTCTTATTTCTATGTGGAAACTCTTGTCGCTCTGGCGCGCTTGCCCATACAAATCGCATTTTTTTTTCGCTTTTAGCGCCGCTTCTTTCACAGTAAGCTCTATATAAGGAACAAATACAAACTTTAAGTATTATTACTTACTTTTGCTTTGTGTCAGATAGTCTTGCCATTATTTTATTCAATTTTGAAGGGATCTGTGCATTTTATTAATAATATTATTTGATCCAAGCACTGTAATAAAGTTTAGGATTAATCCTTAAATGAATATTCGGTAATAAGATGCGCATCATGAAAATGTTGGACCCTTTCAGAAGAAAGAGGTGTAATAAGAATAACAATTTATGAAATCTGGAGATTCGGTATTTGGGTGTTTATCCCGGAAACAAAGGACAGTCCCGTGGGAAGACTCTTTGTGTTGACCAATACTCTGGAGCTCTACTTTCAAACGACACATTTAAATATTGAATGTCGATTGAAAATGAAACCTTTAGTCTAGACTCTAGATCATAAAGTAACATTTTATCGGGCTAAAATAATCTCGTTGGCGGTAAAAAAGGTGGTTGCGGTGGGCAAACGGCCTTATACTCGGTCGAATATTGCCGTCCTACCAGTGGTGTAACTACAGGGTGGCAATCCGGCAAAATACCACGGGCCCCCAGCCGGAAGGGGCCCCCGATCAGCCCCCCTAGACAAGTGGCAAGCGATTATTTT
>JAOTAV010044823.1:0-17284 GCA_026546445.1 Cyclargus thomasi
ATATTTTAATCTTTATGGAACTCAATAAAGCTTTATTATTATTATTATTAATCATTTTTAACACAAATTTAACTTTAATATAATATTTGTTTTCAAAATTTAGTTGACTATTATTAAAAAATTGTATTCTGCTGTAAAGCAGAAACTTTAGGTAATGTAAAGGATGCAAAATCTTGTTCGGTGACAGATGTAAGTTGTAGAGATTAAAAAGAAACATTGTGTTCCAAATTTGAATATCTTTGCTTCCGAATTCACAGCGGCCATCTTGGCATATTTGCATATGGAACGTGGGAACCGAGTTAACCACCAAATATCTTCGATTGATTTTTATGTTAATGTATTTAAAGTATATTCATAGATTTTGGATTTCAAAGCAAGAAGTTATTGTTGATGTTATAGACAGCAGGAATTATTTGAAATATGAAAAGTTATTTACATGAGAAAAAGTTTGCTTGTTACCCAAATTAAAGATGTACTACGATAGCAAAGATTTTCGACTTCTTTGCATTTTAGCAGCATGAAATTTAAAAAAATAGTCTTAAGGTAAAACAAAAAATACATATTAGAAATATAAAATAGCTCACAAATTCTTTTCACATTCTGACTATCTGCGCGTACGCCCGCGTAAAATTTCATAAACTATCCCGTTTTTACAACATTTTTGAATACTGCTCGGCTGCTTTTAGTCGTAGCGTGATGTTATATAGCCTATAACCTCCCTCGATAAATGGATAATGGAACAAACACAAAAATATTTTTTCAATTCCGGCCAGTATTTACTGAGATAAGCGCGCTCAAACAAACTAGCTAACTCTACAATTTATATTATTGTTAGTATAGATAAATTTCGTTGCTGGTCGTCCATTGTTTTTTTTTTGCAAAACAATTTACTTCGATTATGTGATATACCCCACCCACATGTATTGCCAAATCGCCCTACGAATCAATCGTAACTTCGACCCATGATTGGTTAGCACACATCCCCTAACAATAACCAGTGTAACCTGACCCGCGGATTCGGTACCAACCGGTTGGTTCTATGCGAAATTTAAAGAGTCACAAATTAGGGGGGCTCAGTGTAAGCTGGTGCCATGTGTTGCAATAAAATTTTTATTTTCCCGCGTTTCCCCTATTTCGGCCATCTCTCGGGGGAGGTTGTCCAATCAAATTAAATCCGCGATTGACGTTTCGCCGTTTTGAATTTGGAACTTTTATTATAATTGCTCGGTAATCGCGTTTCATTTTTGGGTTTTTCAAATTATTGATTGCAGATTATTACAAATCATGACCATTTTTTTTGAATGAGAATTTCATAGAGAAAGACCAGTCAGCAAAATATAGAGAAATCGTCCGTCGCACTCTACTAGAGTCGAAAATACAACTGAAAATTTTTACTGGATAAAAAAATGTACAATCAGGGAATCTGAAACAGAGCCAGATTGCCGATCTTAGTAAGTTGGTCACGTTATGACAAACTAGGCCAACAGACGATTTATGGAATTGACATATTTCGGCCAAATATAATATATATAATAACTTAGGTCCGTCAACTGGCTCTGTTTAAATTTCCCGCCATGGTATCTCTAACATCACAACTCGTTGCAGAGTGACATGGCGCTTTTTATACGTCGTCGTAAATTGACTTCACATTAGAAATTTCTGCACTGCGGTGTTGCACCTGAGTGGCACTCCATTGCCGAAATGGAGTGCCACATTTTTAATTAAGCAATACACTGCCTAAATGTATTTTCTTATTCTGCCACTGCATAATAGTCTTTATTGTTTTGATTTATCTTTTTGTGTTAAGTTTGTTTTTTTTTTAATTTTAATTTTGTAATACTTGTATCATAATTTGGTTTCATTCTTAGTTTTTGTGTATCGTTTTATTGCACGAATAAATGATTATTTATTGTATATATAACAAATTGACTAAGGAGCCCGGTTCAAGGTTGATATATAAATCAACTTAAATCCTACAGGACGAGGTATTGTGAGAAATCTTGTTCATCACATATGGTGCTACAATACCAGTTATGTGTACACAAAACTGCACCGTATGTTAGGCGAATAGGGTTCAAAATCGATCTACATCTGCTCTACTTGTTTCGACCACAGGGACGCGCGTTTTGAAAGCGTTTATTGTGGTGCTTAAGTGCTTTAGATTTCACAACTCATAAAAAATTTGTAGAAACGTATGTTTGACTGGTATTTAAGATCTTTGAACTGTAGACCAATTATTATACAGCACAATTTCTCTATATGAAATCTATAACAAGTGATAAGACAAATTATATTCGCTAGTTAGATGTCAAAAGTATGGAATTTGACTTATCGCATCGCTTATAAGCGATACGATAAATCGGAAACGGATAAGAAAGAAACGGAACGGAACCAAAAGGGAAGAGAACGAGAATGCATTTATTTCGATACAAGTTGGTGCCCGCTACTTCGTTTCGCGAAAACTTGTATATCACGGGAACCGTACATTTTCCCGGTATAAAAAGTATTCCATGTGTAAATAAAAAAAATATTTATTTGAATCCGTTCAGTAGTTCCGGAGAATAGCGTAAACAGATAGTAATAGTGTAAACAGATAAACAGGCAAACAGACAAACAGATTTTGTTTTGTCGATTTGTATTCTATTACTGTATCTAAGCCCCCACGTTGATAAGTTCGTAAAAATATTAATTGTACAGACACGCCAATTTTACTGTTTTATTATAAGTATATATATATTAGATTTTAATTATATGACATCTAAAAACATTTTGCTCCGTCGACGGGATTCGAACCCGCGACCCCCGGTTCAGCTACCAACGCGATTACCAACTGAGCCACAGTGGTCGTCATTCGAGGGCCACAAGTGAGACGTTCGCGGGCCGTGCGTTGCCGTTTTGGTGTAAGATGTAGGATAAAGAACAGAATTTCGTACAATTTTCGAGTCGCTCGGGCTCTAAAACACAATGACTTTAACTTTAACACTCCATATTGAAGGGCCAAAAAGAAAGCTGGACAGGTGTTGATGATGATGATGATCGTGATAATCAACTTGTCCCTAACATATGATTTTAACCGCCGCATCAAAATTATTCCCTAGAAACATCACCATAGACGTAGGGAGATCGGAGATAGGGCGGATGGTCTAATGACTTTAGTGGTCTAAATTTTACGACGGAAATTAAACGATCGGCAGTCTGTCTGATATCTCGGTTTTTCACAGACAGATCTTGCCGTGGAAGGGCCATGCTTCGGCACAAATGGGCTGGCTCGAACGGAGCAATACCACATCACAGTAAAACCGACATGAAACAGCGCTGGCGCTATGTTGCGTCGGGTTTATTTTGACAAATCCTTCTTAAAAGGCCGACAATGCAGTTGCAACTCTTCTGATTTTACAAATGTCCACAGGCGACGATCGCTGTTTTCATTCTGGTGACCCGTCTGCTCGTTTGCCTCTAATTAACTAGCAGTTATTGTGAAATTATCATACACTAAAGCTATTGCATTGCTGTCTCAAGATACCTACATAATCTGACGAAATACGAAATATACGAAATGATATATGACGCTATATCATATAATATTTAAATTACAGAATCTGACATACAATTTATATTAGCTATCACCTTACTGCATAAAATACCTGGTAATAAACATTTACCCCTTTACGCCGTTTGTCCACCAAAACTGTCAACCGAGAACGAGATTATTCCGCACCTATAAAATGGAACTTTATGATCAAGGCTATAAGTTTCATTTTTAGCGATATTGCTCTATCGTCAATGTCGTCGCCGTCATTAAAGGTGTGGAGGAAAATGAAACCTGCAGTCTATGTCATAAAGTTGCATTTTATCCTGCAGCAATATTCTCGTTCCCGGATGACGGTTTTGGTGGACAAACGACATTACTAATAAAAATTTATTGCATAGCGTATTTAAAGTTCGCTGTTCTTTTCTGACATGACATTCAACTGAAAACGTCACATGATATAAAAAGACAGCAAACCTTGAATATACACTGTATAAATTGTTTAATGAGTAAGGGATTCAATCGTTAAAAATTTATCAGAAAAATACAAAAGATCATAATGCCATCTCTGCCCATCGCAGGTCTATACAAAACCGGCCAAACCGAAACTTAATATCACGTTTAATTTGGGCACCTATGATTAGGGCAGCTCCCTACCTCGAACCCTTTACTTAATCGTGTGCTGGCATTCCTTTTTGTTCTATTTTATGGTATGACGTGGCTATAGTGGCGTTTTGATAGTTCCGTTTAGTTTTACTACGTAACTACGTATTCCAACGAAATAGTATACTATTGTGACTTAAAATGTTTCTTTAATATTATTTGGATTTTTATTAAATTCTTTTACCTTTATATCTATGTGGTAATAAAAATGCATGATAAGTTTTTAGGTCTTTGCCAATCCGTCAGAAACGTCTAAAAGATGTAAAAATTTGAGTAAAAGAATGTGTGTCATATCCGAAAATATATAAAAATAGTGAAATGTTACAGACATGAATCGTAATAGGAAATAAATTATGATAATGTCGGTTGAAGTGGTTAAAAATGTCAAGTAAATGTATCCAAAACTTCCTTAATAAAATCCACCACAGCTCCGCCGAGAGGCACTCTGACAGTTCCGACTTCGATGTACCATCAAAGTATTTCAGAATTGCAGCTAAAATAGCAATACATACAACGCCAAAGACAGAAAATAAGAAAACGAAGAAAAAAGACATTGAAATATGTAAAGTACATGTAAGCAATCGTGAAAATAATCCTTTAGACTTTATATGTAAATCCTTCGAAGGAAGCAGGACGCTCAAAGAGAATATGCAAGCTAACAGTAGCGACCTTTCGTTGTGCATTAAGGAGACACTTAGTAATCACGGTGTGAGAAGAAGTCATGGTGAAGTTAATATCGTTCGTGATTATGCTAGCGTACAGCAAGAAAACCCGGAAAAACTGATAAGCAGGTTAGAAGAATCACAAGTTTTGAATTCTATTGAAAGCTACAAGAAATACAATAAATACACAAATAGCACCGGTACAGACTATTTCAAAATATGCGAATCTCGAGCTAAAAGTAAAGCCGGCATCGTGAAACGAAAGAAACAAGACGCTTTGTTTTGGCATCCGAAGAAAATGAAAAAAGTGGGCCTCAATGATGACAATTATTACATCCATCCAATTTATGTGATGGAACGAATAGAACATAACATAATAGAACAAAATAACAAAAAAGTCACCCAAAATGAAGAAACTTCAGAACAAACTGTTTTATTTTACAACAGTAATCGTAGTATTTCGTTTGCTGAGTCGGAAAAAGAAATATTTAAAAGAAGTTATCGTGTGCTGTCATCTGCAGTATCGAAGCAAAATGATCAAAATGAGATGAACAGTAAAGAAAATAGTAACATCGAAAAGGATAGTATAAAAAGAAACATAAGTACACCAGATCGTATGTCCCCGACTTATAAATCAAAATCCATTTTAACTGACCTCACAACTACATGCAAACTTACTTCGAGCTCGACAGCATTTTGGAATTTCTTGTCAGATAAAGTGCATAGAAAACGTAAAATGTGCCCATGTGATGACCATAATGTTTCATGCATAAAAGGTCTCTCAGAGATTAGTAAACCAGCGCCTGAGGAATCAAAGTCAAGACATGAATTACTTTCAGATGTCAAAATAAGCGAAATAAACCAAACTGAGTTTCTGGGAAAAGATAAAGATTGTCAGTGTGACTACGGTCCTTTTAAGTTTGAAACTTTTAGTGATGAACAGCAAAATAAAAGCAAAAGTCAAGGCAAACATGAAGCCATTGCTAAGGCTCTATCAGAAAAATATAAAGGCGAAATACTTTGTATTCATAATCCTCCTTGTGTTCTACTGAATGGTTGTTTAAATATGTGCTCTAAGCAGTCAGGCCACTCACAGTTCTGGCCAATTATGACCAAACGTAGAATAGCTTTTGGTCATAGAATTAAAAAGGTAAAGCATTCTCAAGAGAAACATGACCAATCCACATATCAACCTTCATTTTCGAAGCTAGAAGAGTGTCTTCCAGAATTTAAAATGGGAGTACAAAACCGACGATCTCTTTGTCAAGTATTTCATTTTCATGGAACAAAAGGCTTTAAAATGAAAACTCCATATCATAAACCAAAAGTTAGCCTGAATCATCTGAAAGATGAAATCTCATTTCAGCAAAATACAGACACAAAAATACCCGTGTGCTCAAACGTGTACGTCGTTGTTAATACTAACGAGAATGTTACCAGTAGGGTAACTTGTCCTCATAAGCCACCATGTCTGCTGATACCTAAGTGTTTAGCTAGGTTTATAACCAGTAATTACGTTCAAGTGAATTCTGTTCCTGACTGCACCCATGTACCATACTGTGAGAAGATCCCAGCGTGCTTCGGTAATAAAAGATCCGAAAATTCGAAATCGTCGTGCCGCATAGTTTGAGAAGAACCATAAAAATAATTCTGTATTAATTTCGGTCTCAGTATAATATTTGTCTAGTGACGTCGTATAAAAGTTATGAAGTTAACAATGAACATATTATGAAATTTTCGATATCTATATACACATAATAAAACAATAAAATTGAAGTGTCTGTACATTTAATATTTTTACAAACTAATCAAAGTGGTGAGCTTAGGAACAGTATCAGAACATACATAGATTAAAAAATGTTGTCTGTTTGTACGCGTTAATCTCCGGAACTACTGAACGGATTCTTATAAATATTTTTTTATATAATAGCTATTAAGTCTAGGCAACACATAGGATACTTTGGGTTTTTTTTTAGGTTCTCGTGATATACAAATTTTCTCAGTTCTCTGTCAGACGCTGTCCTGTTTTAGTCATGACTCTAGTTTAGGACGAGGCTAGTTTTATAATAATTTTCATCAAATTAATCTCCCACACCGATTTCGGTGATGGTGGCCGGTTTCATAGAAACCAGACCTGTTACGCAGGAGTAATTTTATACTTCCGGAGAGTGTGCGCAGTACACAGGAGCACTCTCTCTTCCTTTACTCTCATAACCCAGTGGGACGGATAACCGACACGACTGGCGAGAGATCAGGCGTAGGACCGACTTCTTAGATGCCCATCCGACGCACGGATCATCTCACTTGTCAGACAATGAGGTGATCAGCCTGCATTGTCCTAACCATACTTGGAAATAACAGGTTTCCAACGCGGGAATCGAACCCACGACCTTAGGGTTAAGGGCCGAGCTCTCTGCCACTGGAAAACGGAGACGTCAAGTTTAATAAGCTTGGAACATCCAACATCAGTGCGCAAGCAAGCTAGGCTAGCCGAGACAGTTTGAAGATCTAACTTACTACTCTATCTCATACTAAGCCTATCAAAGCCCGGCATTTACGTTAGCAGTAAAACGTCTAACAATTCAGCTAGTACCTTTTAAATATAATATTATATTGTTTTACTACTGGCCAAACAACATAAACCTCTCATCTCCATTCTAAGTTTGAGATCTAATCAAGTTAATAAGCATTCATGTTTTAATCTATACTAATAATATAAAGCTGAAGAGTTTTTTGTTTGTTTGAACGTGCTAACCTCAGGAACTACTGGCCGGAATTCAAAAAATATGTTTGTGTTGGTTAGTTCATTTATCGGTAAAGGCTATGGGTTATATAACATCACGCTACGACCAATAGGAGCCGGGCAATAAGCATGTTGTAAAAACGGGATTTGTAAAGCTCCACGCGGACGTAGTCGCGATCAACATCTAGTCATATATATTACGATTAACCAGAATCGAACCCGCGCCCTTAGGATAACAGTTCAAGCTTGACTACAGTCTTTTATTGATTGTATTGAATAAATTTCATATGATGAATGTAATAATTAAATTGTAAACGCTTTCGACGATACATTTGAATTGTTTGAAATTGTTCGGAATCATTCCGAATGCAACTTTTCGCCATCGTCCTACGCGGAAAATTTACCACCCATATCGTCTTGATGAATGGCAGTCTTCTACAGTACGATTTTCACGTAGTTTTCTGCGTCGCGCAGTCAAGCTCTGGAATGAACTATCACCAGCAGTATTTACCGACCTGCAACCCTTCAAGAAGAGAGCGTATTCCCTCTTAAAAGGTCGGCAACGCACCTGCTTCCCTGATGTTGCGAGTGTCTATGGGCGGCAGTATTTGCTTTCCATCAGGTAACCCGTTTGCTCGTTTCCTCCCATATTTTTATTAGACAAATAGGAGCTGAGCAGTAATCAAAAAATGTTGTAAAAACGGGATAATTTACTAAGCGAACGTAGTCGCGGACAAAACCTAGTATGAATATATTCTAGCATACATTGTATGATGCCTTAGTAGGTTCATAACAAAAACATCATCATTAATTAAACACATTGTACGGTTGACAACTCTCATCATTGTAATAATTATAGCCTATAATATTATTATGGTTCTATTACAATGTCTATTACAAGCAAGGCGATGCTGGTAGGAATTATAAAATAAATAAATAAAATATATTGTTACGTCAACAAATTTAAATCTGCAATTAATATTTTACATTTATTAATTTAGCTTCTATGGTGAATTAGTTTTTTAAAATTTATTTGTTACATTAATTAATTTTTGATCACTGTAATAAATTTTTTCACAATATTCTCTTTTTAATTTCTTTCTATAAGATGTGGGCGTCGCCTCCTTGACGTGGACTCCCCCAGTCTTCTCCAAGTATCTCTATCTCTCGCCTTCCTACTACAATCTAATCTCCATTTTTCCTTAAACTGGTAGGAATTATCTTATTTTTACTATCTATCTTTTTGTGGTGGCTTCAAACGACAGGACACCTTTGCAAGACTTTTCGTTCTCTCTCTGTATTATATAATTATAAAATTTTTACGCACCACATTTTTAGAAACGTGAAACTCAGTCATGCAATTTTACTACACAATTTATTACACAGTATTTGTAAAAATGCTACCTACTTGGTATTTGAGCTATTACAAAATGTAATATTACAACAAATGCGTTTTTAAATTCCAATACGATGCAAGGTTTTGTAATTTTAGGATGTATTTGCGTAGTAAAATTGTAGTAAATTTACAAAAATTTTTAACAGTGGCAAGCAGGTTGCCGATCTGTATTTATGTACGTATTTTGTATATCACTTCTTGCTTTATTCATAAACTAAATCATGCCAGCAAATACGTTGGGCGAGAATTTGTTTATTGTGCGGAAACCGTACCGTTTTATTAAGAAACGTATATTTTATGTAAGAGCGTCCGTGGGCTAGTGGGTAAAACCTTTGGTACCCGCACTTGAGATGTTGCAGGTTCAAACCCCGGCGGAGGCGTGTACCAACGTGATATTTTCCGATATCAAGTGCATAACACGGATTCTCATTGTCATAGGAGAGCCAAGCTTCCTCACGAATGGGCCGGCTCGACCGAAGTCCTAACAGAAAACTGGCGTGAAACAGCACTGTCCTGTGTTTCGTTCAGTGAGTGAGTTTACCGGCGGCACAACTTCCCTAATCCCATTCCTAATCCCATCCCTATCCATGTTCCCATTTACTTTTCCCTCATAAGGCTGGCAACGCACTTGCGACCATGGGCGATGACAGTAGCTTTCCATCAAGTAACCCGTCTGCTCGCTTGCCCCCTAATTGTCTTAAAAAAAAGAAATTTTCTGAGATAAAAAATATTCTATGTCCTTCCCCGGAATACGAAGTATCTCCACACCAAAATTGAAGAGGTAGCAGACAGACAGACATGTTTTCGTATTTAAAAATATTTGTGTGAAAGTATGAATTCGCTTAGCAACAATTCGATCAGAGCATGCAGTCATGATTCGTCAATTTTATATTCCTACCGTGTTGAATATAATTTTTCTATTGAATGCAAATGCTGTATCTCGTCAGCATTCTTCCTCGTAGTGTCCCCGCGCACATACTAATCATTACCAGCCTTCGAGTAGGGTTACACGCTCAGTCCTACATCAGTTCAGTCCATAATTCCCTCATCAGTCCGTTTATCCGGCCGTTGCGGTATGATTGTTTCGTATATAATACTAGATGATGCCCGCAAACGCCGTTGCGCCAAAATTCGTTTATCGCGCGGGAACCGTACATTTTCCCGGGATAAAATATATCCTATGTCTTTCCCGGAAACTCAAAGCATGTCCATACCAGGTTTCAGCAAAATCGGTTCAGCGGTTTGGATGTGAAAAGGTAACAGACACACAGACAGTCAACACACTTTCGCATTTATTACATAAAAGTATGGATAGCGTTGTTTGAGGCTGGTCAAATGCAAACGCCCGCATAGTGCAACCGAGACGTACGCCCGCATCGTGCATATGCGCCGTGCACCCGCTTAACGCAACGAAGGCCCTCCGCTGCGTGAAGCGTGTTTCCGCGACGGGTGGCCGCATGACGTTGCTAGTTTCATGTATTCTGACTTCTGACGGTCGTCCGCGCGACGGACGAGATACCTATGCTGCATTGCTATAATAAAAACAAAAAACAAGCTGGCCACGTGAACACCCTGGCCTGTGACTTACACCAATGGCGGGAAATGCATATTATAAAAAAAGTAGTCCGTCATTCAACACATTCCCCCATCATTCTGACCGGTGAGATGCGCTGACGCCAGATTGAGTGTGTAACCTACTTATTAAGGTGTGCATCGACGGCCCGAAAGGTAGCTTTCCGATCCCTGCGACACGTTACCGCGGCCGACAAATTTCAAAACGTCACATTATGAACTAGGAGGTGTTAAGAGGACTGGAGAGACACTAAATGTCACTGTCCACTATAAAAGTGTCTAAGCACAAACTACTAAGCACGCCGAATTGTTGATAACTAGCTGTTGCCCGCGACGACGTCCCCGTAAACCTTTGTAAACTATCCAGTTTTTACAAAATTTTTTGATCACTGCTCGGTTCCTATTAGTAGCGTGATGTTATATAGCCTATAGCCTTCCTCGATAAACAGACTAACCAACACTATAATATTTTTTCAATTCCTGTTCCTGAGAAATGTAGTTCCTGAGATAAATGTGTTTAAACAAACTCTTCAGCTTTATATTGTCCTACTTCCTACTATCCGTTCTACTAACATTATAAACGCGAATGTTTATGAGTGTGTATGTTTGTAAACTTCTTCACGCTTAAACGGCAGGATTTTGATAAAATTTGGCATGGAGGTAGTTGGTATTCTGGATTAACACATAGGCAACTTTTTTCGCGAGTAGCACCGCGGGGCACATTTAGTTAGGTATAGATCATGGAAGGATAAGTTCTCTACAAGATTGTAATTTGCAACTCAGTTTTTACCCGACTGCGTCAGAAAGAGGGTCATGTTTTCGAGAGTATGTATAATGTATATATGTATGTACATATATATCATTATTTGACACGTTCTGCATCCTAAACGGCTTGATATATTTTGGCTTGAGAGGTTTTGTTAGATTCGTATTTACTGTGAAGGTGACACTAGATAATATATTATTACATATACTATATTATGTATATAAAATATAAAAAAACAAAATGGCGGATTTTTGACGACAAATTCGAATATCGCATTGTTTAAATTGCAACGGTTCATGCAGGCGGGTTTGTTTTGGTTTTTAGCTTGTTATTATAACCAGTTAGTCCTGCGCCGTCACCAACATCCACTTTTGCCGAAGACCTTAAGGTATTACGCCTTTGACTGTACACAATTTAGAATTTAGTCACATAAGCGATTTGGAATCGATATCGCATTCACTACGAGTACATGATCGGTATTTTTGATTGTTCTTTCTTGTCTGATATTATTTATTAGCATTGATGACATTATGATGCATGGTATGTTTCTACCTAATCGAATAATGATTTGCTCTGCGAGAATTCCAGTTTTAACCGACTTCCGAAAGCGAGGAGATTCTATGTTCAGCTGTAGCTTTGAATTCAGCATGCTTTTAAGAACAAACACGCATGAGATACAATCTAGCGCTGGATTACAATTAGAATAATTTTTTTTTTTTTGTGTATAATTTGTTTTATTAAGGCTGTGTAATGTTTTAAAATGGGAAATAAAGTTTTTATTATTATTATTATTATTATTAATAATGGTTTCGCAAAAAGTGCATAGGATTTCTGGAATGGATAATTGGATTGGAAGAACAATAAGTCGGCCAGCATACGCCCTCGACACAATGGTCTATTACAAGGGTGAAGTGAGCCATCTTCGCCTATAATTAGCCATGATATGCTATCCTGTTTTAGTGCGACAGACCTATGAGTCAGTACAAATTGGTCGACTCGACCGATGAAATACTACGGCCTCACTGAAATCTAGCCAAATGTGACGTCACAAAATTTAGAAACTCCACTAAGCCACTCTTCGTTGCCCTTCTTCTCCACGTGTGACGTACCTTATGGACGGTCCCTAAGCATAAGTAATACTGCGTACAAGGGCAAACAAGTTTGCAGGCCGTAGTGGTTCGGAAATACTGCTGACGAATTGAGTTTTACTGTGTGATGCAGAAAGTTACGCGAAAATGAAAACTGCCGTGTCATCCGTATTAAATGATTTCATAATGTATCAGTAAATTTTAGCTGGAGGATGCTTCCTAACTAATATTAATACGCGAGCGGAAAACTTTGTACCCCTTTTTACGAAAGACGCGTAGATGTAAAAGCATGAAATGTCTCCCAGATATAGTTGATATGGAGGAGGAGCGTGGAATACCAATATTATTTAAAATATGCTTAAACTTTGCATATTTTCAATAAATAAAACGCTACGCACACTACAATATTTTGATATGACACGATAATCGTACACAAATTACTCTTTTGTTTACGGTTTAGTCAGTATTTTTTTCATAAATATTAATGATCTGATAACGGAACCATTATGCCAAATTGAAGTCTGTGATTGAATTGATAATAGATATTTTTTTTATAGCTCCCCTATACGATGTGTTTAAATATTTAATACATTTATGGTCGAATTTCGACCACAGGGCGACCTTTAGTACAACGTTAAATGGTCATTAATATAATCATAGAAGGTGACCATGATCACCTAAAGTCAGTAACTGACAATAACCTGAACCCTCAGCAGCTCTGCCATGAGTTTGAAGCAATAGTTTCTGTCGACACTCGATAACAACTGCATAAATTTTTAGTATGGCAAGTTTAGTTCCGCAAGCGACCGCTAGAGGCGCTGTAAAATTTTGCCATACTAAAAAGTTACGTAGTCGCTATGGAATATCGACGAATACTATGGCTTCAAACTCGTGGTAAAGCCGCCGTAGACGCGCATTCCAGCAGCCAAACCGGCCTATCTTTAATAAGCTAAGGTTTCCTAATCTATGGGTACCAGTCAGAGGAATTTTATCATTTCGGTCGTCTTTGAGAACCTGTTGGTAGCGTCGAAAAACAGAATTCTCCTGCGATGGACTCTCAACTCTAACTACTGGTCTTAAGGCATTATTTCCATCAAATTTCGACCGGTCGTTACGTCTTTCAACGCGCGGTGTGGTCAAAACTAATGAGTCGAGTGCATTGAACCCTACCAGTTTTCTGTCTTGGTTTTTGGTATTTATATGACATTTTATGTGTCTTGACTCTTGGCCAATGTCATTCACAATTTTACCCGATTTTAAGTTTGTAATTGAAGACATAAGTGGAAGAAGCAGGTAACTAACATTTAAAAATTTGCCGGATTTTTGCGTAAATAAACGCTTTAGGGTCAGAAATATGATTTGATGATTATTATTTTATTATATTTATTAATATTTTATTTTATTTGATGATTATTTCAATTAAAAAAATGGATTTGATATATACGTTTAAAAAACGGATTTGTATCTACATACACAAGCTATATTGAAATACATAACTTACAAGATTTGTTGCAATTTTATAGGAAAAGAATAGGGTTTACTCGAAAGTTTTAAAAATGTAAGTTATTCGCTTCTTCCACTTATGTCTTCAATTCTGTTTTGAAATAATGCAACTTCACAGGAACAAGGACGTTTGTCCACCGCTCGCCGTCACCGACTTATTATGGCCCGATAAAACATCACTTTATGATCTAGGCTATACGTTTCATTTTCTAGCGACATTAGTCTTGTACCCATGTTGTCGCTGCTCTTTAGGGGCGTAGAGCAAAATGAATCTTAAGGTGTATGTTATACAGGGGCATTTTATCGGGCCGAAATAATTTTGTTGACGGTGCGGTGGACAAACAGCCTTGAGTCTCGATTGATCGATAAACATCAGTTTTGCTATATTTATGGAGTTCTATATTCTATCTAGTAACCTATGAAACATATATATATATATACGTTGTGGAAAATTATAATTAAGGTTCTCGAAATTAAATGTCGATTTCCCACCACGGGTGATTTGGAGTACCTTGGTTTTATGATTAAAGCTGCGCCATGCACGAATGGGTCGGCTCGACCGGAGTGATACCACAACCTCACAGAAAGCTGGCGGGAAACGGCGTTGCGCTGTGCTACGTTCAGCGAGTGAGTTTACCGGTGGGTCTATAATCCCTTATCCCTATTCCCGCATAAAGGCAGGCAATACACTTGCGCCTCTTCAGATGTCGTGTCCATGGGCGACGGCAGTTGCTTCCCATCCGGTAACCCGTCTGCTCGTTCGCCCCCTAAATATCATAAAAAATACACATTCAAATATTAACGGACTCGAATATTACCGTTCAAATTCTAATAAATGGGAAATGATGTTAGAATAGGACGGCATCATTCGGTCGAGTCCGAAGATATGAATATGCCGCGAGAGTAGTCTCTTGACCTTATCCCTCTATCCATACTAATAATATAAAGTTGATGAATAAGAATACTTTTATTTCGTCATCACACAACACATACAGAACAGCGGATTATGACAATGTAAAGTAATACACAACAGTCGTGTACATAGTGTGTGTGATGTCAAATTTAGCCCAGGCTCAGCTAAACGCAGCAAGCTTACAAGCGAGCTGCACTGGTGTTCTGCCAGGGCCCAGAGTGATGAGTTTGTTTGAACGCGCTAATCTCAGCAACTACTGGCCGGAATTGAAATATTATTTTTGTGTTGTTTATTCCGTTTATCGAGGATGGCTATAAGCTATATAACATCACGCTACCACCGATAGGAGCCGAGCAGTAAACAAAAAGTATTGTAAAAACGGAAAACTCGTAGTCGCAACAGCCGGTTTAGTTGCAGCTTTGATCCATTTCAAATAGGCGATCTGTCAGTTCGTTTCGCTATTTCATTAAAATTGTCCTAGATCTTATAAGTCTTTTAGCCTGTCATATCAGTTTCCCTTATAAGGGCTGGGCCATCACTTGGTAATGCGCGCCTTATACAGTATGACAGTACTTAACGTTTCCGACATACAAATCACACGACCAGGGTTACCATATCTCAGGATTGGTCGCGAGATCCCAGGATTTTTGACCTTTTCTCAGGATCTCGGAATTGGCAAATCTCAGGATTTTTAGATTGACAACAAAATGGAGTACATTTTTTTAGGTTTATTCTGTTCCACTGCTGGTCAAAGGCGTTTCCCAAGGTCTTCTATGTTTCTAGTTCTAACGCCACGCGCCGCCGCCTTTTTAAAGATTAACGATTGTAAACAAAACAAAAATAGTATTATTTTAAAATGGTTTGTAAACAAACATTCAACTGCAAAAAACCTGACGATTTTTTTTGTGGAAATCAGGTCAAATTCAGAATTCCGGAGAATAGTCTCCGGGCTTTTGATTTTTTCATCTGGTAACCCTACACACAACAAACATACATGAATGCAACAGATTTATCTATTTAAATAAAGGAAGTGGTGTGCATGTTTGAATTATTAAGCTAGAAAGATTGGTGCTTAGCTCCTTTAAACTATCGTTTCTTTTCTATTATGCTATAATTTCATTACCTGATGGAAAGCAACTGCCGTCGCTCATGGACACTAGTGACATCCGAAGAGTCGCAAGTGAGTTGCCGGCCTTTATGAGGGAATGGAGAATGGGAATAGGGATAGGGGGATTTGGGAAGTTGGGCCACCGGTAAACTCACTCACTGTACGAAACACAGCAAACGCCGTGCCACGTCAGTTTTATGTGAGGATGGCTCTCCCATGGGAATGAGCATCCGTATTATGCACTTGAGATCGGAATATGTCTCATTGGTACTCGCCTCCACCGGGGTTCGAACCTGCAACCTTAAGGCTATGGACGCTTTTATGTTCTAAGAAACCTAATGCCTAATCTTTGAATTTGTCTACGAAGAAGTAAGGTTTATTTGTATGATAGATATTACCCGTAACTCCGTTGCACCAAAATTCGTTTATCGGAAACCTATTTTTCCGGAATCAAAAGTATTTATCAAACAATCAGAGTCCTTTAATGCCAAATTGTAGTACAAGATAATTAGAATATAGGTAAGTTGCCAATACATTCTTGCCTTTACAATGGCGTGCAATCACAACATTTTTTATACATAGTAAATTTTTTTTAGAAAAATAAAAAGTATGTCAAAGTAAAATTAAAATTATTAAAAATATTAAGAAAAAAAATTACTAGGTCCCCCTAAAAAAATATAAAATTCCCTTTCATTCGCACACATTAATTACGTATTGCTTGCGTACGAAAGAGAAAAAAAAAACAAATTCTTGTCACTTATCATGTGGCCACTTTTTTGAAATGTTAGATTAGGTTAGTTTTAGTTTTAGGTTAGTTAAAAGGTTAGGCACGCATGATAAATTCATCCTGTGGCACACGCAGGATTAATTAGTACTGCTCATTATAAATAATATATATTATAAAATAACGCACTTTCAATACACCTTTACTAATTTATGTATTACTAGCTTTTGCTCGCGGCTTCGCTCGAGTGGAATTCGAAAATCTCGAAGAAACTACGCACTGTCGCCGTCGTAGTGCATGTTGTGTGTCAGAGATGGCGTTGTATGTAAAAAATGATTTTACCTGTTTTCCTGCTGTTCTCCTGAAATTTCCCTGAATTTTCTTTACTATAAACCTCACGGAGCCCGAGACCTTTCTAAAGAATGCAAAACCGTGGGTGGAGATCGGTTTGTGCGTTCTGAAGTTACAACGTCAGGAAGGAAAACTCGACTTATTTGCTATGTATCTTGTTAAAATATTAATTCTTAATGGTTTTAAAACAATTATTATTTTTTAACAAAAAATTTAAACCGACTTCCAAAGGAAAAAACTAAAATAGAACAAAACAAACTAAAAAG
>JAOTAV010044834.1:0-17283 GCA_026546445.1 Cyclargus thomasi
ATATAAATGTGATAATTATTTTTAAATATATTACTCTATGCTATTGTATATATAACTTTTTCTTTTTTTTTTTTTTGTATTGTCTACCTTCGGAGACTACGAACGCTATTTTACCTATGACTTGTAGGTTTCTGTCCTTGATAGCCATTTTAGTGTTCCGTTCTTTTATAAAAAGAACGGAAAAAGGAAAAATTTTATAATAATTTAAAAATAATTTAAAACTACCACAAAATTTTGATTTTCTCCAAAAGCTTATGATCAGAAGTGACACAAAATTTGAAAATAAACTCGTTAGGGAACTTAACACCACAAAACACTCCTATCGGTCTACTAAGCATACCGTGTATGCCTTCGACAAGACATTACGTCAAACCTATCAATTTCAAAAAATCTTCTAAGTCGGGTCACTGTTCATACCATTGTGGTAATATGGAATTAACATATTCCGACCAAATGACGTAGGTTTGTCAACTGGTTCTGCATCAGTGTTCGATTGTAATAACGTGAAAATGTTATACAGTAAGGACGTACGTCTGCCGGTGCAACTCCAGCGTGCTATGGCTGCTGAGGCCGAGGCTGCTCGTGAGGCTAGGGCCAAGGTGATCGCTGCTGAAGGGGAGCAGAAAGCCTCCAGGGCCCTTCGTGAAGCCTCCGAAGTTATCGGCGATAGCCCTGCCGCTTTACAGCTGCGGTACTTGCAAGTAAGTGACACCTTTTAGAGTTTGTTCACCACTTCCCCTATCTACCTATCCCTATAAAACTGGCTTGAAACGGCGTTGTGCTGTGTTCCCTCATTAAGGCCGGCAACGATCTTGCGACTCTTCGGATGTCACGTCGCCCATGTCCATGGGCGACGGCAGTTGCTTTCCATCAGGTAACCCGTCTGCTCGATAATAATATTACAAAAATATTACAAAAAATCTTCTTTATAAATGTGAGACAGCCACAATTTACTTGAAGATATTCTCGATACTTCTGTAAAATAAGTTGTGGTTAGCCTTTAAGTCACTTTTCATGCAGTAGCAAAACAGGCCCAGTGTTAAAACACAGCTTTTCATTAAAGAGAAAAACAACGAACTCTTAAACCATTTTGAATCTCACGAACGGAACAGAATGCCGCGTCCTACTGTCTTAAATGCAGGCAAAAGTTTTGCACTTATAATAATATAATCATGAGCAACAGCTGGTATATTTTCTATAAAGAATTAAAGCATGTAAGAACTATACGCCTGTAAATGGGAAGATGTTTGCCGTCCTGTCTCATTTACATTTATATTTTTCAGACCCTCAACACGATCTCGGCTGAGAAGAACTCCACCATCGTATTTCCTCTGCCTATCGATCTTCTCACCTACTTCATAAAAGCTAAAGAAGAATCTTAAACTGTCCACGAAAATTATCTCAATTCTCAAATGTCTAAATATTCTTGTATCGCTGTAAAGAGAGTGTATTTTTATAGGGATGAAAAAGGATAGTCGTATAAGTTAACAGGATGGCCTAATAAAGTATTATTTTCAATTACCTGAAAGTATCAACACATGCAAAATAAACACCATACATACGTATACGTTTACAATCTACAAACAAAAAAAAATCAGCGTCTATAGAAGCTTAAACTACAAAACAGCTTTTGTATTTCACACTAGGGTTTACTTAACTGGACTCAGTAAATCCAAGCGAAAAGTGCTTTCAGATTCATTTGTTTTATTCAATCACTTACGGTCGCACGCATTAACAACCCAATTTCAAAAAGTAACTAACCCACACAGTGACAGTTTAAATTAGAAGGTACAACACTATAGTGTTTTTGCTCAACCTCGGCAGTAGCGATCACTAACCCTCTATCAAAAAAATGTAATTTCTATACAAATCGTGACTGACCAAAAAGTGTTGTGACTTGTGTTGTCACTTTGTTGTCGTCAATCACGGTTTGTAAAGAAATTACAATTTTTTGACAGAGGGTTAATGACTTCTACCTAGATAGACCGAAAGCACTATAGCTCGCTGAACATTACTGAAAAGTATTTAACTTAAAATACAACTCTACCTACTTGTTACTAAGGTGTAAATTTTTAATTTTAACACTCTCATAGGCCGCTGAAAGAGACCAAGCCGGATCTGATTGTTAGTTCAAAGATGGATATTATTTAACCATATATGTGTTAGTCAGTAAATGACTTTGTCGCTATATAGACAGTCATAGTTACCACAATAGACACAACGAATCAGTATGCCGACCTCAAACAAACATAAAATCGCCAAGGGTGCGGTCAAATACAGCGTATTCGCGCAAGCCTATTAAGTTAACATTCCGATCTTCGCTGCCATCGGCCACAACACACGAATAACGCCACTTTATGACAAAAGCAAGAGGTTTCATTTTCCATGACATTAGTCTAGCCGCTAGTAACGCGGCTGCTTTAAAGTGGCATAGAGTAAAATGAAAACTATACTCTTATCATAAAGTGGCATTTTATTTGAGTTATTCGCTGGGTGCACATCAAAAAACGGCAACCATATCAGGCGGATAATGAAATATCAAAATGTCGCCTGTCAGATGTGATTGCGAAAACAAGTTAAAAAAAACATATTTGTGATCACAATTTTTCCAATTGTTAACAACACAGCAGACTTCGAGTTCCATATTTGTTTATTTTTATTATAATAACACGTAAATTTTGTTACTTACAAGTGACAATTTGATAGCCGCGAGCCGCCAAATGTTTCTTTTATTGCTACCATGAGCGCTGTGATAGATTCGTTGTTCCCCCACATATACTCTGCACCCAGCGAATATTGTGTCGCGGCCGCTTGCAATCAAGCAGCGTAAAACATCAAACCTATAATATTTTTAAAGCACTTCTTCGGGTAACTGGTTCGTTATCTATTGTGTAGTTACTTACGGTGTCAGTTAAATAAAAACTGGGATTAATATTTTAGTATATAATATCAGTGTCGACTTGTAGAATAATGTTATCATAGGTACATGTAATATCATAAGTTATATTACCCTATTGGCTGTATTTAATGTGTTTTTAAAATAAATAAGTATTTATTTTATATAGAATATGATAAATGTTGAATCCATAAATGACCTTATTGGACTTTAAGCATATATAAAAATGATTCTATTCTAAAGAATATAACTAGAATGTATTAATATATTTACTTGAAATCGGATAACAAAATGTATTGTAATCATAATGTGATGCAACGGTTTTTAAACGATTGCATCTTTTATTTAGGAAAAATATTTAACCAAATACTTATAAGTAGATTTAGCGGTTAGGATACGAGCATCTCTTTTATAAGCGCTCTCTTGAAAACGCCTAAAATTCGTTTTCTTTGGTTTTATATATAAGTTTATGTATGAAAAAAACACTTGTACTTATTACGCTGAAAATCATGTTAGAAAAAAAAACGTTGTTATAAGATGTCATCTCTTTCGCAAAATTATGTTGATGTAAGAGATAACATGTTATTTAGACTAACGATTTAGCTTATTGTGTTTGTGTAATTAGGAAAGGGAAGTAAGCAACTAGGTTTGTATTGGAATAACAGAATTATATTATTGTATTTATTTTAATGAGGGTGTTAACTTACGTCCGTTATGGATGATAAATGATATATAATTATTCGGTTACCGACGGATTGACCTGAGGATTTTTCAAATTTTGCATAAGTACTTATTTTTCGAGTCATTAAGAAAAAAACTGTTTTCGTCCCGAATCCATGTCTTTTTTCACCTGACATGTATATGAAAGCCGGGCATAAATTTGAAGAGAGACGAACGATTTTTTTTCAGTGGATTCTCTCATAGGAGGATATGCCTGAAGGCGGTGTTCAATCGACGTTCTTCGAGTTTATTGTAAATGATATCAAAAAAATATATAAAAAAATGAAAAAAAAAACATTTGCACTTAATTCGCAGTATGTCGTGAGCCATGAACATCTCCTTTACGAAGTCCTCTCATAATAATATGTATATTCTATGTTACGTAGGTAAAAAAGATTAATGTTATCACCAGTGTTTTGATCCTAGGTTAAAGTCACTTAATTGAATGTTTAACATTTTAAAGTACCTAGTTTTTCTGTTATTTAAATTAAATGTACTTAATTGTAGAAGACTTACAGTTGATGTATTTACTTAATCACTGTTCAAGTAAGAACTTAAAAATATATGTTTTAAGATTTTTGGTGGAAATACCAAACGTTTCTTTGGTGTTAAAATGTTGCATATAGGTGTGTATCTTTATAAAAATGGTTGGCTACAGCTGATAAGGTTCATTTAACATTATGAGACGTACCGACCATCTTTATAAAGTTTAGTATTTAAACGTATAAAATTTATCTAAGTACTTATCACGTAAGTATGTATAGGTGTAATTATAATAAATCTGCCACAGCCTACAATTATACACCGATAAAATATGTTAAGTCATATACTCGTAAATTCAAAACAAATCAAATTTTGTCTAAGTATAAACTTAGTGTATTTTGCCTACACTACTCTTGTAATGGTTTCTGTGGTGGCAAAATAATATAGAATGTAACTAGGTGACTATAAATATTGATATTTTTACTTAACGGAACAGGGAAAGCTATGTAAGTCAACTATAAGAGAATGCAGATTTCATTTTATAGCTGCAAAGGGAAAAGCAGTGACAACTTTACGGAAAAAGTTGCCCTCAGAGAAGAAAGAGAGGACTAGAAGAATTTAAGAATATTTTCATGGAAATTTGCTACACAGGGACCGTCCCTGCGAGCCAGTAGCTATTAAATGTTTGTCTTTTATGTGTATCTAGTCATTCGATTCTATTATAGTACTGTATCTTTTTAGATTGAATGTTTTGTAAATTCTAATAAAAATTTACTTATTGATGTCATTTTCTGTTTTTATTTAAATATTAAGAATCACCTTCTATTATTAATTATAATTAATTATATTATAATTCCATTCACAGTCGAAACGTATTTATCGCTTTTCGCCAAATTGTTTTATGTATATTCAGTAGGTCTGAGAAAGGCTTTCATCTAATTTTTATATTCCTAACTCTCATTGGTACGTAAGGGTTGTTCCCCTTTATATCAACACCCAATGAAGTGTGCACGAGACAGCTAGTTATATATAAGTTACGATTTTCCAATTCAATTCGTTTATTGGCTCAAAAAGTGTACACACATACGATTTTATTTATTTAATGTAATATAAAAAAACGAAACTCGAAACTGTGGACCTACTTTTACAAAGTGTTGCTGTTACACACACACATACACACACACACACACAGTGAACTTAGAAGGAACACATACGCTGTATATTAGAAGGATTACATCCTTTTTTTTTTAAGGACGAAAAAAAAAAAAGATTACATCCTGCATACATGTTAATATATTTACGATAATGACTAATGTATACTTAGGGCTTTTTTCACCCCGTACTGATAAATTTTCTGTTAGGCTATCCGCAACTTTTTTGACAGATTCTCCATACAACATCTGTCAAATAAAATTGTGGATAGACTGTCTGTAAGTGGTGAAACAGTCCCTTAAACTCGCCAACTTAAAACGATTTGACAGAGATGATATAGATGAAAGGTTTAAGCCGGTCGATTAGTTGAATATTTAATAAAAAGTTTAATAAATAATTTATAATATCATATGTTAGCATTCCTCTGATTGCTATACCTAGTTTTACTGTTTAGGTTCACAAATCATTAGACTTAAAAAATATAATATTATATGTACAATCACAGAGGTTGAAACAAATACAGATCGGGGATCTAAGTAATTTGGTAGCGTTATGTCAAGCTCAAGTCGACAGATCACGACTTACATGGGATTGAAGTATTCCGACCAACTTAGGTTCGTCAACTGGCTCTTTTTCAATTTCCCCCATTATACTTAAAGTAGCATTCTTTATGATCGTCTACGCAATATTCGCTGCTTTAGGTGCTGCGTTTGTAATAGCTGGTTAACTTTGAATAATCGTTTTCTCAATTTTTTTCTCTTTACTGGTTCTTTTATCTTACCTTTTGTAGCTCATTATCATAAGATTGCTGCGAAAATATTTAATCGCTACCGAAATCCGAAGTAATTTTTTTGTAACCAATACCTATAGCTGTTAGTCGCCTAAAAAGTTCTCCCTCTTAATAAAATAAAAATCCCTCTTTAATAAATAAAAGATTATATAAAAAAAAGTTCTTAGTGACGTCAAAAAATCCCGCCTACTAATAGTAGTACTTAGTTATAATGGGATAAAATTGAAAAAGAGCCAGTTGACGGACCTACGTCGTTTGGTCGGAATAAATCAGTTACAAGTTGAAGCAAATACAGATCGTAACGATCTGCATTTGCTTCAACTTTCCAGATTGTATGTACAATCAGAGAAGTTGAAACAGATACAGATCGTGGATTTAAGTAATTTGGTCGGGGTGTGTCAAACTCAGCCGACAGATCACAATTATTTACATGGTATTGACATATTCCATCCAAATTACGTAGTCCGTCAGCTGGCTTTCAATTTCCCCCATTATATATATATATCTTACCCCTAGTGTCTTTTACAGAATTCGGCTAAACTTCCGCTATCTCTGGACACAATTTTCATGCCTTAGAAGTCCTTCAAACTACTAATGAACCTGAAATTTGGTATGAAAATTTTGTCCAGAAATAGCTGAGGTGAAGCGAACTCTCCAAAACCAAAAAGGAATTTGAAATATTATTTAATACCTTTTTGTTTCTTTTAAGTTTTTTATCGTTTTTACCTTGTAAGTAGTTGTTAATTTTTAAGTGTAGAGTGTGAATTTAATCTGATAATTATATTATTGCCTTATCAGTAATATCAGGTAGAAAATAGGTATGTAAATAATGAAAACCAGAATTGATAAAATCATATTTTATTAATGATAAAGATTAAAAATATCTTTTAAATAGTCACTTTGTATTAACAATCATAACAGTATACCTAAATAAAATATATAAATGCGATTTCAGTGAACTTTTCATAATGAAAATCTGTGTCATTTAAAACTCTATAAAATACTTTTTTGTTTCTTTATATTTTTTAAAAGAATGAAACAACAATAATAATAATATTAATACGATTGTTATTGAAGCCAACTTCAAGGCACATAGCGCAGAATATTGTATATATAAACTATAAAAACATATTACCCTTCTGTAAAATACTGTTTTTACTTTTAACATACAGACATAATTTTCTAAATTCCATAGAGAGGTTAGCTTCCAGAATTGTAAAAAATTCTATAACAATACGTACCTACTCTCTAAATTTAAAATAGTTTCTAAATGTAAGCATTACGCAAATGCAATTTGTGTTATCGTTAAAACATCCAAGTAGAGCCTAGAGCATCCTTTTAGAGCCGCAATAGAATAACGAACTTTTTGGAACTACAGTTCAAAGATTTAAAATTTGGATTGTATAAAATAAGCACACTGGGCATTGTCACTACATTTAGGGCATGTTTCACCGCCTACAGGTAGTCTATTTATTTGACAGACACAACTTAATTTGACAGATTTTGTATGGAGAAAATGTCAAAAAAGTTGTGGATAGACCAACAGTTTCTATTGCATTTCATATAAGTCATTGCATATAAGTTTCAACAGTAAGCGGTGAAACAGGCCCTTAAAGCATAATATAACTTAAAGCTTACATTAATTGAGGTACTCTGTTGATAAAGTCACACCATACAAAGTTGTGGTACAAAAAGCTTTTTAGATCGTTATCGTTGCTCGATATGATATTATTGGTGATCGTGTTGAACTCATTCGGATACTCCTTATATTTGTCCAAGGATATCATCTGTAACGATAGCAAGCGAAGGTCATACTTCGGTTGTTCCGACAAGGAGCGGCTTACCATCATTATTAATAGCCCACAATCAAGATCTGTGGCATTCGTAACTTCCCATATATTTGCAGTGACTATATCGGCAATGGTCTTTGAAAGGCTTGAATAGTATTTTTCCGATACAAGATCGATTATTCCCTGTGACATGTCTTTCGCTACAGTTTCACATCGCAAATGTTTGTAACATATTCTGTCCTCGTCTTTGTCGTATTTGCCATCGCCAATTAGATTTCTAAATAATATCGCTAGCTTAATATCAAAAATGAATGCATCATTAATAGGTGAATGTTCTTCAAATAATTTCAATATGGTTTGGAATATTGGGTTGATAAAAGTCTTTCGCTCTGATTCATGTTGATATAGGATATTCTGTTTTATTGTATACAAGAAGTTCTGCAAGAATTTTCGTACAAAAAATTCCTCATGTTTCATGCAACTAACTTCTTTCGTTTTATTCCAAATGTTAAAGCATTTTGTGATTATTACATGAAGCAACTCAATGCTGCTTTTTAGGTCACGTTCATCCTTAAAATGAGTTATGTATTTAGCAATGAATTTCCATTTATTTTCATATAGAGTGCTAATATTATAAGTATCGTCATGTTCCAGTATATGATTCTCTACGAACATAGTATTAATGTGATCGTTGATAACATTTCTACAAACGTCTCTATCGATCTCTTCTATACGAGAATTGAGACAGTCAATTATATCACATCTTCGTGTGATATACGCTTTACTATCAAGGGGCAGTCTATTTACTGCGTTCCACGCCTCTTCTATGAAGCCACTAATAAATTTTTCATTTAATCGAGTACAGGACAACAGGTTATAAGTCTCCTCTGAGTCATCGACACGCAAACTCGATACGAAAAATTTTAATGCCTCATATAGTTTTATCTGATCGTTTTCGCTTACGTTCTGAATTTTGTTTATCAGGGCTTTAAAGATAACTAGTCGTAACGATACATTCTGGGTTTTGTTCCATATTTTCGTAATAAGCTGTACCAGATATTCCACTTCGTATGACTCAAAAGCTAGGCGTATACCGTGTTTCTGTATTGACACCGGGGAGTCTAACAGAGATTCAATAAATTCTAATGATGCGCTGAATGGCAGATGCGCTGCATACGAATTAAAAATTGGTAAACAAAAAAGCACATAATCGCCTTGTAGATACAACTTTACTGTCGTTAGAGGTACAGGTGGTCGAGATGTATGCACGAATTTGCAAATATCTTCTTGAATTTTTAATAACTTCCGGTCTATCTCGTCATGTACTATTTTAGGTGAGACTGGAGCATATTTTGACAATAATTCCGTTTGGTCGTCAGACAGCTGTATCAAATTAAATATTATTTGATCAAAAGTTGGATAGCTATTCTTATCTGCATATAACTGTAGCATCTTTTTTTTATAGAAATCTATCATAACATTTGCGACATCATCTCTAAAATATATTCTTATCTTTTTCAGTACAGTAGTGCATCTGATATCATATTCTTCGTCTGTAGGAAATTTTTCCAATAACAGCTTTTTATCCTTTTTAAGCAATCGCAATAGGTCTCCCTCGGTTAAACGATTTTTAGGATCAAACCAGACAGAAAATTCATCCCAGTACAGCTTAATCCCTTTCAATACAATTTCTGGATAATCTGATTTTGATTTGTCAAAAGTTTTAAATAAAGTTTTCGTACTCCAAATTAGACTAACAATCTCATTTTTTACTTCTTCTTTCTTCAGATTTTCTGTATCCATGAGCTGCCCGATTTTATTGGCAAAATACTCTTTCAAGTGGTTGAAAACTAATTGTTTTTCTTCTGGATTCAATTTATCTAAAACATTCCATCCAGGAAATGATGCCCCAAATGCGCAGAATGTTTCTAAGTTTTGAGGTATGGTCTTATGGTATATAATATTATAAAACACAGCTATAATTGGATACGAGGAATATTTATTGTTTGGGCTAAAAGCTTCGAAGCTATGTAAAAGCTTGGTGAAGAAATTCCAACATTTTTCATCAAATTTGTAAACATTGTGGATATCAATAATTTCATTTACAAAACGTTGTTTTAGTGAAGAAGATTCATTGACATGTCTCTCATAATAATATTTCAATAAGGCTTCTAGATCCTCCTGTGATGCTGACTGAACTAAAACACTAATGAGATCAGCCCTAATATCAGGTGATTTGTTAACATATATTAGTTTTTTTATTTCAAAAAAGGCCTTATTGAACTTAACAAACTGGTACCACTTGAAATCTCTAAGAGGTCCGAAATGTTCTTTCTTTTGTTCAATATGTTTCAGTGCCCATTCGTGTCGTTCTTCAATTGTCATTAATTTATAATAGTCTCGGATGTAAAATGAGAAATCCATCTCAAATGGAGCATAAGGGTACTTGGATGCAAAAATGTGCTTTAAAAATGCGTAAATCTGACTATCTGGAATTTTCTTCAAAATAAAATCATAGTTTAGGTAGAAATAACCAGACCAAAAGTCTTCACATTTTTCAGGCAACAACTCAACAGCAAATTTTTTTGCATCGTCTGATGAAATATACCTGGTAATCATACTTTTATTAAGAAGTCCTAAATATAACCAGGGTTTGTCAAAAACTCTTTGTCTATGTTTCGTCATTATAATTTTCGACATTCGTATTCCAAATCTTCTATGGCTGTTATAATAGGTACATTTTTCTTTTTCAAAACTTTCTTCTAACATGTTTAGATATTTTTCACCAAAAGATGGAAACAAGTAGCTGAATCTAAATAAATCACTCCCATGATAACAATTACTTAACTTCTTCCTCTCAATGTATTTGTTTATTAAATCATAGGAATCACCAAAGAAAAACTCATATTTTACTGAGTCATCTATACTTATATGAGATTTTAAATATTCTTCTTTACATATTTGTGACGCATTAACAAGAAATTTGTTTGCAATTTCATTTAGTTTATGATTCAAGCAATACTGATAGAAGCTATCAACTCTTTCCTGATCTTTTACTTGGTTTGCTATAGCGGTTAACATTTTTCTTTTCATTTTTTGAGACATGAACGGTATTACATTACTATGTAGATATTCTGGAGTAATTACATTGTGATCTTCAAATAAGCTAGTGCACTTTAAAGCCCTTGAAATGTACAATGGGTCACCACACTTTAAAGTGTTTGTCAGGTATTCTACATTTTTATGTAAATCTGCTAAATCTATTTTTAATAATCTATCAACATCTGATTTTTCTTTAATCTTGCATACATTATCAAAGCTCTCTTTTTTTGCAAACAGCTCTTTTACTTTTTCATTTAGTTCATAATGTCTTTGTCCTAAGTTAATTCCATTTAACTGTATCATTGTGATGTTTCTGTAACAATATAATTTCGTATAAGGTTTAAAATAATATTATTTAAGCAAGGAAGCTAAATAGACAAGTAAAACTTGATAAATCAGTTCAGCCCATCGAGCATATAACCAAAAGAGTGGAAATATTAGTTATGTTAGGAACAAAAGTCGGGCCAAAGCCACTGCGCTCTGATTGGTCAGAAATATCGGAGTAATATACACACAGGTCTCTTATTGGGGCATACTGTTTTAGTTGGCGGTTAATTTATCAGTACCAAAACACTGATAAGTTTCGGAATTACTTCTCTATTGGTTATATGCTCGATGGTTCAGCCCAAAAAGTAAATCACATATTCAATGGATCTTGATCATTCAAAATAGCTTTAATTCATACAATCCAGGCAAGTAGATTAATAATATAAACAAGTACATTGTCAATTATTAATAAACTAAGTTTATTTGTGATAAAATCCTATGTGAGTTCTGATACTATTTATTATATTGTAATGTACAATCAGATAAGTTAAAACAGATACAGATCGGGGAATAAGTAATTTGGTCGGGTTATGTCAAACTCAGCCATGACTTATATACAAGATCACATTTACATGGAATTGACAAATTCCTATCAAATGACATAGTTCAGTCAATTGGCTCTGTTTCAATTTCCCCCATTGTACAATCCATTAGTAATAATATTATTGAAAACTTCAGATATCATCTCATTAATTACTATTTATACTAATAATTATTATTAAATGTGAAAGTATGTCTCTTAATATTTCTTGCCCAAACCACAGAACCAATTTTGTTCGAATTTGATATTGTTTTTTTTTTATATAAAATAAGGAGGCAAATGGGTTAACGGTTTAGATGGAAAGCAACTACAGCCGCCCATAGACACTTGCAACCTCAATAGGGTTGAACATGCTTTGCCAGTTTTATTTTTACCAACTTTCAATAAAATTGGTTTAACTCAAAGTTATAACTGTGAGTTAAGATGTTGAAATTTGGAGAAGGACATAGTATACTTTTAATCCTGGAAGAATGTAGACTCCTTTGTTTCCATTTTTTCCTAAAATATATTCATCTAACAAAAATTTGTGAAAATATGATTAATTCAGTTCCTTGACATTCTGTCTGATTTTAGGCAGAGACAAAACTTTGTGTTTTTAGGGAGTTTATTTCTTACACCAAATGCTGAAGACAAACAAAATTTAATTTGTGTTTAACCAAGTGTTTTCCGCCAAACACTTTTCCCTGGACGCCCTGCAAGCCCTATGTATAGATATCCTGATTTAAAAAAAAATATCAAATTTAGATTAGGTTTTTTTTAGGTTTAAGACATTTATTTCTCATAAGAACTTACAAATTCATTTACATGAGAAAAAAACAAACATAATATTATAGTTACACTAAGCATACTGCAATAATCAAATTTATTACTTACATATTAAATTTATATGACAAATCATATTGAATATAGCAGCTATTGCCAAAGCCAAATTATTTTAGGTATTGTGTGTAGACACATCATATTATTGTAAATTTAAGAGTTTTAAGCAAATTAATTTTCTACAAATAATAAATGCTCACCAAAATGCATCCGAAATGTAGCAAACCTACGACTCATACGTTAAGAATTGTTGTTTAAAACTTGAAGTCGAATAACTTATCTGCTCGAATATTAAATGGTGATGAAGCATTGGAAAACGATTGGAAATTAAATATTATTGCACAACTTTTTCAAAGGATGAGATAATATATTGTGACTTTGTTGTTGACTCACACTGCACACATGACTCATAAATGACAGACCAGAGCAGAGATTAAGTATCCGGTAGAAGATCAATCAGCGTGCCCACAGACTAGTAAGTAGTTAGGCCACTGAAAGAAAGCCGAAAGGGACAGTGCTACCAACTCTCAAAAATTTTTATCCCTAAACCCTAAGTCAAAAGTCAAAACCCCCTAAAGGCTAAAATGCCTATATAAAAAAATCCCTTAATCCTTAATAATAACTAATGAAATAATCGAAAATAAAAAAAACGTTGCTACAGAAATCAGAATACGTAATTAGTACTAGTAGTATTGATGTCATATGACGACGCCGCTTAATATCACATAATTTTTTACCATTGAATCTGAAAATTCATCAATCCCGATAGTATAGGTTTTTCAACTATTGTTGAAAATTGGATTGTGTTGTTAAGAAAAGCCCTAATAAATCCCTAAATATTTTAAGCCCCCAAAAAAAACCCAGCACACTTATTTATCCTCTAAATTGGGGGGGGAATCCCCTAAGTTGATATTTCCTCCATTCCGCATGTTCGCGCTAAACTCGAAAAGTTGTGAATCAATTTTGTTCCCGTTTGAAATGTTGAAAAGCAGTTTCTGGAGAAGGTTTATGTCTATAATTTTTTAATATTTTATTTTTACTAATAATTCAGTTTTTGTCAAGTTATTAAAAAGGAAAACTGTACTTTTACTTATTAAACATGTTTATTAAAAACGGCCTTTACGCTTTGAAAGTATGAATATATTAATGATGAAAATAGCCTGAAATATATGTGGCAGACGGAGATTAAATGAAATACTAGGGTATATTTGTGAAGTGGTGAAGGTGAAGAACTTGTCAATCATGTTAGTGTCATTTTCAATTTGTAAATTGTCAAATTCAAAATTTGTGTCTATTTTTCAGTTTTTATTCTTAATCACAGAATAAAATTAATTAGAAAATACAGTAAATGTCCCCAAATTGGGATACAAGAACTTTCTCTTAAATACTTTCGAAGTCAGTTAAATCTTTTGCATAAGATTGAAAACAAATATTTTTAACCATGTCTATTAACAAATTAATTTCTTCTAAAATTTTCTTGCGAACCAATCGTTGTTGTACTGGATCTTCTTTAAATTTTCAGTTATTTTCACAAAAAAACGACATTTACAACAACAGGTACATATTATATGACATTCATAGAGCCTAGTACATCTGATAATAATTCTTTCAATAAATTCTGCAAGAATTTTGTATGATTAACGTCTGTATAGTTGCGTATGATCTTTAAAAGCAATAACCTACGCATTTTTTTCAGATTGCGCACTTTCGAACGCACGAAACATACGAGCCTGTACAAAAATGAAAAAGAAAAGTTTCGAACTTTTGTTGTACAAAAATATGTGCAATATGTAAATAATTACACTAAAGTGTTGGAAAATAGATTTCCAGCGGCTATGAGGGTATACAGAGTATTTAGTGTAGGTATAAAAGATTTTTTGAGAGATTTAAAGTCATATATATCTCTGAGGATAAAATATTCTAAAGATAAAGGTTTCAAAAATATGACTAGACAAGACATAGAGCTTTATTATAAAATGCCTTCTGACATGTGGAGGATAGCACCAGTATTATTTCTCTCTGCTATACCATTTGGAAACTATATAATATTTCCTTTAGCGTAAGTATAATGATTACAAACTGCACTTTTGTATTTACTCATAGATTTTAGGTATAGTAAAATGCTATTACCTGTTATATTATTAATGTCTATACTAAGTTTGTGTTTCCTGCTCTATAACTTTGCTTCATGCTTGAACAGCCAACAAAAAAATGGGCAGGCAAGAAAGTTCTGGGAATGAAGAAGGATATTTTATGGGTTCCAGAAGTGTACAGGCACTATATAGTTGTTGATGGACTCTTATTGACAAGAGATGATGCTAGAGACTATGTAGACACCCACGTCGCACTATCTTTGACAAGATCTTGTTTGTTATACCCATATAATTCTATAAGTTATTATTTTTCATTTTTTCTATGTATATAATATTTATAAAGTATGGTATGAAAACCATCATGCAGTAGTCAATTTCATACTTGGTCGGTTATATTATTGTCGGTTGGTTATTTGTTTCTTTACTATAAAAAATTTAATCAGCATGGTTGTGTTGTCAAGTTGCCCTGTAGTCAAAATTTGACCATAATTAATATTTAAATCCATTGTCAATTCAATCACAGACTTCATTTTAGGATAAAGGTCTTGCTACCAGGCCATTAAATTAAAAAAAAACACAGACATCAACCATAAATGTTAGCTCCTCCATATGAACTATAACTGGGAGAATGTTTTTATGTCTGTGCATCTTTCGTAAAAAGGGGTACAAAGTGTTCTGCTTGCATATTAATATTTACTAAACATTTGGGCAATACTGCTGTTACCGTGGCGCCGCAATTTAATGGTGGATTCTTATAGAACTCGACAAAAAAAAAATGAAATGAAAGAGTAAAATTTTTTGATATCTCACTTAGTTTTCGAGATATTAAATAAAAATAACTAACCTAACCTAACCTAACCTAACCTATTTTTTAATACTTGTATGAAGTTTAAAAAAAATATTTGAGCTCAAAGAGCTCAAAAATCACCAATAATTACGGGATGAGCTCACAGAGCTCAACAATGCACTTCTAAACTTACTTTGGCGCACTTTGAGAATTGATAGCGGGAAGTTGCAAGGATGGCCTAAAGGGTCAACGTCTTTTCTAATTTTTTTTCTTTTATTCAATATCTCGAAAACTAAGCGAGATTTTCATTTCGATTTCTTTTGCCGAGATTTATAAGAATCCGCCATAAGATTGCGGCGCCACGGTAACAGCAGAATCCCCAACATTCGGGACAGATATTAGGAACAGGCTTGTATAATGACCTCTCCCTAATCAGCAACAAGATTTTATCAATGAATAAGTATCACTCCTAATCTTTCAGATTTTTAAAGCCAAGAAAACTGTTGTGTTCACACTTTTGGTCTATACAACAAAGACTTGAATTCTCTACTCTGGACTTACAAGAGAGGCTTAGGCACAACCGACCAGTCTTCCGTAGTCTTCAAAAGAAAACTGAGAGTCTACCTGACAGTGAGGTTAAAAGAAAATGGCAAAGGGTGATTGCTTTGCTTGGGTCAGGAGTCCACCCCACTCCTAAGGAAGTGCTTGATTGTAAAGAACTATTCACTACAGAACCATTTAGTTTAAATAGTTTAACATATAATCATATGGTAAGTTTCTTTTTTTTGGAATCAGAATATTATGCTGTCAAGAGTTTAAAAATTTTTACATGAAATGTATAAAATTAAGGTGTAACTGTAATTTTGTTGTAATGTCAGTCATACATTTATTGGCATAATGATTTTGTTAAATACTGTATTTAATATAGGCATTTTCTGTGATTTACTTTTAATCACGTAAACATTATCATTTCTTTTTTTTTAAATTTCAGGGTCACTTGCTTAAAATGCATGGAATTAAATCAACCTTTTTTAGAAGAAAGAAACTAAGGTTTAGAGCGTTTATATTGTTAGAGCTGGATAAAGCTATAATAAAAGAAGGTGGTGTGGATATTCTAACTATGGAAAGCCTAAGAAATGCATGTCTTATGAGAGGTTTAAACGGTAGTCATCTCAGCAATCATGACATGAGAGTTTGGCTCCAGCAGTGGTTAAATGTGTCGCAACAAGTTGACTATAGTTGCTCGGCCTTGTTGTTACACGCTCCTATATTCTTTGCTTACAATCATCCCCAAAATTGGGTCCTTATATATTAAAAGTTGCGTACATTATATGGTGCCATGTGGTATAACTGCAAAAATAATGTAGCGGCGTGACGTGATGCAACCTGTACGATTCTGATTGCAGTACCCGATGTGGGACTCCAATACTGTAAGAAGTTAAGTATTGCTTTGTTGCAGTGTAGTCGTCGACGTCTTAGCAACGGTTTCGTGCGGTCTCATTTTGAAAAGACATGCTGGATTTTACATTGAGTTTTAAATAACTTTGGGTTGTTGAAATGGAGCTTTAACAGATATTTATATTTGATACAATTGAAGGCAGTAGTGGATGAAGCAGATAATTAACATTTTACAACATTAGATAATTTGTTCGTTTTTTCAATAAAACTTTAACTAAGCTTGTAATTTGGGTAAGTAGGTACCAGTGTGGGGCAAAAAGTATTTAGATTACAATTAACGTGATTATAATTACTTTGTAGTTGTTAATCTGATTGCAAGTCAACA
>JAOTAV010044845.1:0-43241 GCA_026546445.1 Cyclargus thomasi
TTTTAGTTTGTTTTGTACTATTTTAGTTTTTTCCTTTGGAAGTCGGTTTAAATTTTTTGTTAAAAAATAATAATTTGGTAAAGTATTTTTACGGACGAGCTTATTTGTACAACGACGATTGTCACCGGGCTGACCTTCGTGTCGCCACGTGCTGGCACGCGGTAGGCAGTGGCGGATTTATAGGAGAGGGGCAACCGCCCAAGGCGCCAGGAAAAATGGAGTGCTGCACAAAAGGGGGGATAGAAAGGTCACATACTCGTATTCAAGCCACAAAACGTTGTTATGTAATTTAATATAGATACAATTTGAATTAATCAGCGAACTTAGTGATCTACCTAGGTTCCGAACATATAATCTAGCCGTGGGCCCATGATCCCCTGGATTAGCCCTTGGCCGCACGTCATATGAAGAGATTGAGAGTCTGGCCCAATTTTTTTTGTATGTTGATGTATGTTGTTGTATGTATTTGGATGGGAGTTAGGAGGCACCGCATCCTAAGGCGCCGGCAGGGCTAATGCCGACCCTAACGGTAGACTCACCAGAATACTAATGTCTGCAAATTATATCAGGGGGATTACACTTTAAGGAATATGACAGTTTTGTTATAGTCTGATCAAAATAACTTGGCACGGTATTTTATCATTTTATATGAAGTTTTGTGCCAAATAAAGGTGTTTCAAATATAATGTTGTAGTGAAACTTTGTTTTGTGGTATAAGCGGCATATAGCATGTTTATGGTCTAGTGGGCAGAGCTTTGGTCGCCCTCGAAAGGGTGCTAGGTTCGAATACGGCTGGAGGCGTGTACCAAAGAGAGATGTTTCGATCTCAAGTACATAATACGGATGCTCATCACCGTGGGAGAGCCCCTAAATAAATTATTTGAATTGAATTGATAGGAACTACTACGTCGAGGTTGACCCCGAGCAACGAGGCATTATCCACTCACTATTGCGTTGATTGGCTCGCTTTAAGAAAAGATCTCCTGTCACAGAACCGCAGAAACCGGGCATTAGTGACCTATCCACGCACAGACCAAGCTGGACGAATCGGACTTAAATATTGCAAGCATTCTATGACTTTGGTATTGACTAAGAAAGGATCGTTATAAATTCTAATACCAAAAGGGTAAAAAAGACGACAAAAGCGCTGTACGAAAACCTTTCATAAGAAGAGAGAAACCGCAGGCAAAAGGAAATACAGCTATGCGTATGGCATTAGAATTTAGTTATCCTGAGTCGTGGAGTGATATCGAAAGTACACCTGTTGTAAGGTCGACGAGTCCTGCAGGTGTGGAGCTAGGGCTCACACCTGTTTATAATATAAATTATACAATAGGGTTGTCAACAAATGTATGTTTAACTTTTTTTGTTGTTGTTTATCTGTACAGTAATGAAACTCTACAACCTAAGTTTTACGAGACCACAAAATTAAAAAAATGCCTAATACAATAATTAAAAAAAAACACAAAACACGGAAACGCTCTTTTTAATAAAACCAACATCTCTACTTTCTTCGTAACACAGATAAGGTTGATTGTTAGAAACTTTTGTGAACTCTCTATGAGAAAAGCGCTAGAGAAGTTCATAATGTGTAGCGAAGGCTGTTATTATGTCAAGTTGAGATATAAACTCATTAAAGCTCGGCAAAGCTTCACTTACATGTAATCCGCTTGAGGTGGGTCATAAAAAGCCGATATTTCGTGTATTCACCATTCAACACATCATTGTAACACTAATTCACAATATTTGTAACACAATCACACACAGTTTCATCAAAATATCACACGAAAACGTCGCGTACGTCCACGCTGGTCAGCGGTATTTTCAAGACTAAGCGATTCGTTTGAAAATTGAATCGGAATATGCGCGCGCGCAGGCTTCGCAGGGAAAGTTCATCGAACGCCTCACTCCGCGTACGGTCTGGATTATCTCGAAATTATTACCGACGTTTATGTCACCACAATTCTCAAAGAAAGCCACTGACTTTTAATTATTATGAATTGCAGTCTTTTCTTAAAGATGAAACTAATGATATTCATAAATAAAAGGTACCTACTACTAAAAGTGATATTACTCAGAGTGGCAAAGGCAAAGTGCGAGTTCAAAACATCACGTTATTGTTTACATGACGTGGTTTCAGCAGTGAGATCCATTATCAAATGGAAGAAAATCGCAAAAAAAAAAACAAGTTTGTTATACAGAGTGTAGCAAAAGTAAATAATAATACTTTAGGGATCGAATGTGTTCCTGATATAGAGCTCACTGTGAAAGTAGCAGATTTGTACGGCCAAGCGCCCCAAGAGATTGCCCATACAAATCGCAAAAGATTTTTTGCGCTTTTAGCGCTGCTACTTTCACAGTAAGCTATATATAAGGAACATATTCGATCCCTAGAGTTTTATCACTTACTTTTGTTACACTCTGTATAACATTGTGTTTGAAATCTATCATGTGATCATGAATAACAAAAGCCATAGTCCATGGAGGGCGGGACCAGTGGATTTCGGCCTGTCTTAGACAAAGTCATGAACCTTGCGTCATTAAAAACCAGATATTTTTATATTACAGAGGGCAAACCCTCCATGACATTTTCTTTCGCATGTCCCATAATTCTTTTGCCTATATATTCTAATAAGAAAAGAAACAAATATGTCAAGAACAGTCACTGTCAATTGAAATGGCTGTCATTTGTCATTATTTGTCAAAGTTTCCACGAAGTTGGGAATCGTGACTTTTCACTTTTATTTTGTATTAAAAATTAGCCGATTTAAGTGTTTATTACGAAAATATACAGTAAAATACTAAAATGCCAAAAGTTTCAGGTACTGTAACCTATTTACTGGTATATTTAAATTATTTGCCCCATGAAAAAGGAAACAGGTTAGCTTTGGCCAGTTAAAAAACAACTTTAAAACAAGTTCAAAAGGAACCCTAGAATATGCTGTGGTCTATTTAGACTAGGCTTCGTTCACATGGGCGTTATTCATCGTTATATCACGTATGAATAAGCATAACTCCAAACAATGTCATCGTTTTGGTAAGCGGACGAAAAAGGCCGGCATTTCTTTGTGCATACATTTTTAAACTTTTTTTTTAAGTGAAAGTGAAATGGGGCAAGGAGGTATACCCAGACGTCGAAGTGAACACTGATGATGAGCCGGTTCTATTCAAAGCGCAAATTTTCGCGCTTACTGGCGTCCAGCCTGAGAGACAGAAGGTTGTCTGCAAAGGAATCACCCTAAGAGATGATTCATGGGACAACTTTAAGTTAACAAAAGTAAGTATTTTTTATCAATCTTGTATTACTTTTCAAAAATCCAATAACATACAATTTAGGTTACACATCTCTTAATGTACTGATAGTCTCATGTGGATTTTTTTCTATCATGTTTAGGTGCCCCATAATTTTTTTTATTATATTTACCGGGTTACCTATTGAAAAGCAATCATGGCATCCAAAGAGTTGCAAGTTTATTGCCGGCCTTCTTATGAGGGAATAGGGGATTAGGGAAGAAGGGCCACCGGTAAACTCACTTACTAAACAAAACATAGCACAATGCCGTTGCATGCAAATATGAAACTATGACAAGTTTTTGCCTGCAAAAATTTATACATGTGAAACTTTATAAACTAACTTATTTTTACACAGTTAGTTAGTCTTATTGGTCATAGGATGATTATATAGAGCCTTCCTCTATAAATGGACTAACTGACACAAAAAGAAATTTTCTTGTCCTGTATTAATAATGCCTGTCAGTAGTTTCGGAGATTCACACATTCAAACAAACAAAAGTCTTCAGCTTTATAATGAATACATTTCTTGTTTTATAGAATGCCTTAGTGATGGTGATGGGCAGCAAAGAGGAGGACGTGCCAACAGCACCGGTGGAGCAGACACGGTTTGTGGAGGACATGAATGAATCTGAGCTTGCTACTGCTGTAAGTATAGATAATATTATATTTTCTTTGTTCTGCATATTAGATGAGTTTTCTCAATTATCTTTCTTTTATGTTAAATTACATTAAAGCTGGGTTAACAACATTGTTACCTAACTGTTCCAGAAGGAGGGTTACATTTTTTGAGAGTATGTTTGTATAATTGTTTGGCATGTTCTGCAGCCTAAACGGCTGAAAAAGAAGAGTTGTTAGATCCGTTTTTACTTTTAAAGTGACATTAAATATATTGAAATGTAAAAAAGGCGTATTTTTAGCACCACATTATAATATTGCATTATTTAAATTGCAATGGTTCAGCAGTCAGATTCTTTGTTTTTGGACATTTAGCTTCTATTAATCACAGTCAAGAAACTCTTACCTCTAGGCAATTTTCGTAATAAATTTAAACAATAATGTTTTGCTATTTGACATTTTGGTTGGACACAACATTCAACCTTTATGTTGTCTGGTAGTGTTATTTGGCAAGTGACAATGTTTTGTTTTCCAGCTTGACCTTCCCGAAGGACTGATTAATTTAGGAAACACTTGCTACATGAACGCTACAGTGCAATGTCTGAGGACGGTCCCAGAGCTAAGGAATGCACTTCTTAATTATGATCAATGTGAGTAAATTATCATTCACCATCACCCTATCTTTATAACAAATTTCATATTCATCGACTCTAAAACAGTGGAAGTAAACTCTGAATCTTACTGAACTGTTTCAAAACTTATTTTTTCACCATTAGAAAGCTACATTTATTTAAATGTATTGTGTGCTGTATGCATACTATTTTGTTTTGATTAATGAAGAGAGCACCGCACAAATAGTATATTTGACAATTTTCAAGTGAAAGCGCCTATACAAGTATGGACTTGTGACCGTGTCAGTAATGTATGAACACATAATCATAAAAAAACACGGTCGCAACATACTACTTAACGACATGCTATATTATGTTTTCTGCGTTTACGTTCCGTTGTAAGATGCATAATAATAACGATAAATTCGACGCATTCGTCATCAGCGGCTTGGCGTAGTAAGTAGAGTGCTCGCTTAAGTTCGAAGAGGCCATGGTTCTATTCCCACGAACACATCTTTATTTTATGACTTTGTTGTATACATTTTTACGTTTTCATATTTTTATACTTTTTTATACATTTAAAACTTTCGAAAATGCGTTTATCTAATATTTTGCTTCGTGCGTGAGTCCAACTCGCACTTGGCCGGTTTTTATTGAAAGTCGTTTAAAAATGGGGTAACTTTGTTGTACAGCATCCGGCGGCGGAACAGCGGGCGCGCTAACCGGCGCTCTATCGGCGACGGTGCGCGCGCTCGACGGCGGCGGCGCGGGCGCATGCGCGGCGGCCGCGGCCCGGCTGTTACACGCGCTGCACGCCGCCGCCCCGCGCCTCGCTGAGCGGGTACTGGGGCAGCTGCAGCAGCAAGACGCGAGCGAGTGCTGGGCCGAGATAGTCAGGGCGCTGCAGGCGAGGCTGCCCGCCGCACCTGAGCACCCCAAGTATGTACTTATAGTGAATTACATACCGAAGAGTCTGAAGTCTTTTTTTTTAATAAAACTAAGGGGGCAAACGAGCAAACGGATTACCTGATGGAAAGGTACTACCGTCGCTCATAGATACTCGCAACATTAGGGTTGCAGGTGCGTTGCCGGCTTTTTAAGAAGGAATACACTCTCTTGTTGAAGGTCTGTAGGTCGTAGCGGTCCGGAAATACTGCTGGTGATAGTTCATTACAGAGTTTTACTGTGCGGGGCAGAAAGTTACGCGAAAATAACGAGTTATCTATTTAAGACACAAGTTTTTTTCGGCTCTCAGTGACATTTTGCCGAATTTTTACTAAGTATCAGAGCATTCACCGTCTACAACGAGTTTTATGCATCAGTCTGTTAAACAGCTTGTGATCCACTTGCATAGTTTCTCGGGCAGCCCATATGACGGAAGCTTTGATAAGAATACTTTGTGCTAAACCTGATCGAACCAGATCATTTATACTAATGTTATATATTTATATATTTTTCTTTCGCAGCAAACCACTGGTGGAGCAGTACTTTGGTGGCACCCTGGACGTGGAGTTGGTGTGCGGGGAGGCGGACGAGCCCCCCACCAAGACCACGGAGTCATTTCTGCAGCTCTCCTGCTTTATATCCCAGGATGTCAAGTACTTGCAGTCGGGACTTAAGTCAGTGAGTAGATGTATACTAGTGGGCACAAGGTTACGTGTTACTCTCATCAATTTTATAGTAACCAAGTGTATGAGCAGTACACATAAGCATTAAGCACACTTTTTCTTTCAAACACAAAAGGAAGCAATTATACTTTAAATGTATATGTATGTGTAAACGCCTCTGATTTTTTGTTTATCGTTACAGAAAATGTCGGAGCAGATAACAAAACTTTCACAAACACTAGGAAGGGATGCGACTTACACTAAAACTGTAAGTTTTACCTGTTATTATATTATATATATTTCAGTCTGAATGCAATGTCAATAACACATTCACATGAGATTTAAGAGAAATATATCGATGCACAGCACTGATAGAGCTGAAAACTAGCATTGCAAAGCAAAAGGGACCATCCAGAAAGCACTTTACACGTTGAAAGTGAGGGTAGTCAACGAAGTGTGACAAGGGATGCGAATTCCAAGTTGGCGTCACACGTCACAATGGAAGCGAGTAAGTCATATTTTAAAAACTGACGGATTTTTGGGTAAATGGACGCTTTAAGACCGGTAAAACGATTTGAAATTCAAACAATGTGGATTTGATGTATAGCATAGGTAAACAATGCAGATAATGAAATCGCAAAATTACAAGATTTAACAAAATTTTACAGTAAAAAAACACTATTTACTCGAAGGTTGTAAAATTTGATGTGGAACACCTATGACAAGGAGGGAGGGTCTAAAATCATGATACATATTTGTGTGACGTACTTTGGATCTTCCCTAAATAACACAAAAACCATAAAGTTATTAATTATATATCAGACAAGTGCTGCCATCTGTAAAATTATTACTCACAGAGCAAGATAAGCCGGCTGCCCGCGTACTTGACGGTGCAGTTCGTGCGATTCTACTACAAGGAGCGTGAGGCGATCAACGCTAAGATCCTCAAGGACGTCAAGTTTCCGCTAGACCTTGATGTGTACGAGCTCTGTACTTCGGAGCTGCAGGAGCGACTGGCGCCGATGAGAGCTAAGTTCAAGGTATGACTGTCTCGCTCGCACAGCGCACACTACGTCTGTCCCTCTTGCACAGTGCGTCTCACTCGCTAAGTGCGGGTGTGTCGAAAGCACAGTACGTCTATCTCGCTTGTTCAGTCTCGAATTTCCACTAGACATTTGTGTACGAGCTCTGTACTTTGAAGACCATGGAAGCTAAGTTCAAGATACGCTGACAACTCATTGTTTATCTCGCTCGCACAGTGAGTCTCGCTTTCTCAGTGTGTTGAACTCGCTCGAGACTGGCATAATGGCGATACGATTTACGATACTTTGCACAAAGGATTAGTAAGTACAGTAAAGTCTCGATAAGTCAAACCTCTATATCGTCATCGACCCAGAGCTGTAAGGCTAGAAATTAACGTACTGTTACAACCCTAGCTGGTATGCACAATATTCATAATAAGCATTTTCCACTGTTTCTTTATTTTTCCGTTAACGTTGCATTTTTAGTCATCGCGATTATTTTCTTTATTTTATTCAGTTCAATTAGAATCCGGGAGCCGTCGCGATCAATGCCTAGCTTTGCACATAGTTAATAAAATAATTAAATTAAAAACTCAGACAAGGGTTGCTGCAAAACACTACGTAAAACATGGTAAAACTCAGAACTAACTCTCGCATCTCAAAAATTGCTCAACCGATTAGTATATAGTTTTCAGTAATATATTGTGCAGGGTTAACTTAATATTTAGTGTTTATTTTATTAATATCCGTTATCAAATAAAGAATGTAGAACGAATAAAGTCAAGAGCACCTATTATAGGGTCCAGCTTAAGCTGGACGTACCTTTTTCGTCGCCTGGCAAGGACTTGTCCAAGTCGGAACCGCATATCATATTACCTACGTCCTTTAAATAGCTCAGACAAAAACACATGCAAATTTCAAGGTTACAGAACCCTTTTTTTAATTCATGTTTTCTGACATTTTTAAAAATGTATTCCTTGATGATGTGCAGGGCTAAGAAGTGGCAGGCGATGATTACCGTGCTTGGTATGTTGTGATTTATCACCATAAAAATTTCTAGACTTACAAGCGTTCCATACTCAAATCGTCTGATAGTAGCTCTCTAACTATTAAGAAACAATTTTTTTTATTTTCCCTTCTCATCAGGGCCAAAGTTATTATTATTAGTAACAGCCGTTTGTGTCCCACTGCTGGGCAAAGGCCTCCCCTCTTTCTTTACAGACTTCTCACTGCTAAAAAATGTACAGGTTTTAAATTATCAAGGGTAAGCTTAATTAATCCTTGATAAATTAAAACCTGTAATACTTTAAACACATATTATGAATTTTCCTTAACTTAAATTATCGAGGTTCTACTGTGATAAACAAGTGAATTTTTAGACACCATTAACATGATTTTCGCTGTAGTTCAGCAACTGTCTTATGCTAAGTTTTTTTTTTTAGGAATTGGACGACAAAAAAGTAGAGAAATCGCTGTCGACGGCAAACCGTGGCGACACGAACTCCGTCGCGAGGAAGAAAGTGCTGCCGTACTGGTTTGAAGATGGTAGGTGTTTGTTCGTTATTCCATGTTTTTTTTAAAGAAATATTAGATATTTGATTGAAGAAAAAACGATTAACAGTTTTTCAAAACTGTCACTTTTTGCATAAAAATTTTAAATTAAAAATGTGTATTTTATGGATAGCCAAATATGTAGCCATGATATGTATGATGATAAATTTACAATGTTTTTTTTTTAATTACATAACATATCCGAAACTTGCTATTCGTCACCTTACGTTATGGAATGTTACTTATCCACTTTGTTCACTAACGTCTTCAATTTAGTGATAAGAAGATTATGCGCAGTGAAGAATTTACAATTTTTTTACTTTACCGGAGACTACGACGTGTCGCCCGCCTGAGACGCTGCTGCCATGGCCCACAACGGCTATTTATAAATCCAAACCTGATGTTACAGATGTAGGCAGCAACAACAGCGGTCTATACCGGTTGCAGGCGGTCCTGACACACCGCGGCCGCTCGTCCTCGTCCGGCCACTACGTCGCGTGGGTCGCGCGCGCCGGCGGCTGGCTGCGGTGCGACGACGATGCCGTCACACCCGTCTCCGCCGACGACGTGCTCAAGCTGAGCGGGGGCGGTGAGTGAGAGAGACAGTGCGCGCGGTGCGAGCGAGATAGCTAGTGAGATGGTCGCGTCGACGTACGTGCATGCGTGCGGGACGCACGTGCGTGCTCTAGCTCAATGGCGGCGGTGAGTTAGAGAGACGGCACGCGCGGTGCAAGCGAGAGAGCTAGTGATCGAATAGCGCGCGTCGCTTGACGCACGTGCGTGCTGCGTGTGAACGAATTGTTCGACCGACTGCCGCATATTTAATTCAAATTGAAGACAATACAACTGGGGCGGACTACCACACCTAAGCCGCCGACACTTGTCGGCGGGATAGGTCGGCGGCTTCAATTGCAAGTCGGAAAACTAAGTCAGCGGCTCGATATAATCAACTTTGACAATACGCCTGGCGCGCGTGCCTGTGCCGCCGATATGTTTCTACTCACATAGGCCGCCGGCTTAGGTGTTTACCTAACCAAACCGACCAATAAGCAAAAATACTTTTTTCCAGGCGACTGGCATTGCGCTTACCTGCTGCTGTACGGGCCCCGGATCCTGGAGCTGCCGGAGGAGGAGGAGCCCATGGTCACCGATGTCACGGGAGACCCCGCGGGGGAGCCCCCCACAGCCCTCGCGTAGACCACCAGAACACACCACATCACCAGAACAGCTGGGCTAAGATGGCTACTTTGAGTGGATCGAACAATGTTTTAAAGATTCCTTGACAGTATTTTATAATATTAATGTGTAGAAAACTAGCTGTCAAAATTGACGTTAAAAAATTAAATTGACATTGATAACACTAGAAGCGGCCATTTTAGACTTGCAGACTGCAGTACCTTGATGTTACTATTTTGTGCATCTTAAATGCAGCTTCGTACCTCATTCGATCCCGTTCAACTGGATTCAATTAAATATTTTTGTTATCATAAAACACGTTGTTCGTTCCATCCACACAAAAATTAAAATGTATGTTAATTGCTTGTTTGAAATATAAGATATTATATAGTTCATAAAGTCATAACTCTTTAGTCCAGTTCATGAAGTTTTTTCACACAAGTTAATCTTTTCAGTAATCAGTATTCTGATTGGCTAACATTTTAATATCAACCAATCAAAAACGTAAAATAAAATGCTGTCAAAATTTTTATCCATAATATGGACAATGTTGTTTAAACTAGATTAGAAAAAAAAAGAGGATAAAAACAACGCAAAAAAAACTTGGGACCGAACGAGTAATGAAGCTGCACTGTTGTATAATTTAGTAAAATCAGGTAAGGGGCGAGGCTAGGACGCCGTGTGACGTCACAATACAATTAAACTGATATTTATCACTAGAATTTTTTTTTTCATTTCAAAATTTTGTGCTCCTTATGTTCTCTATTTTTTCATTTTGTTTTTTTTTTTCTTTTATGTAACTTATAGGCTTCTACAAGGGAAAGTTAAAATGTTCACTTTGTTTACTCAGTTCTTATCATTGAATCGGCTACCAACAAGGGTTTTGAACAGGTTTTTAAAACTGTGACGTCACAAATTTTCCATCAGAAGTAGCTGGAATCTTGATCTGTTGAGATTTTCCATCAACCAAGTTTACTATTATGAGTATCGCCAACACAAGACCTATACAAGCAGTTACAAAACTGAAACTACTTTTGAGTGTGAATTAAAGTCTCACGATAGGCTTCACAGTGACAGCGGTAACCCTAAAAAGTATCTCGTGTGGGCATGACCACCTCATGCTCGTTATAACTAATCACAATAAATATTTCTTTAGTGCTGCTGCTTCCACAAACTCTACTGTACATTATATGAAGAACACAAACACTCCAACTAAACAATACGGAATATGCGTATGGAACACAATTTATTGAATGCAAAATTTGATGATAGCGGATTAAAAGATATACGAATGACAAAAAATATCAGATTCCGCTTGGGAAATGAGCAAGATATTAGCGATTTAAATTTTCTATCCGTCTCTTTCTCTCATACGTAATTTAGTATGAACTTTGTATGCAGCTAATGGGCTTAGACGTCACATACAATATCTGGTCTCTCTTTCCAACTGACTACTTGAAAGGCTTGTGACTTTGTTATTTTCAATTTTACAAAAAAAAAATAAGACTACATCGTTTTTAATAACGATAGATTTATTTAAATAAAGAATTAAAAATCAAACATATTCCCTATTATCATCACCAATGGGGCCAAATTCTACTGAAATAATAATAAAAAATTAGTAGTGACTTTACAGCTAAAATATGTGATACCTAAAAGTTGTGTTAAAAAAAAATCTTCTACATAAAAAGCTAAAATAATATTTTGCTCAAAAGCCTAAGCTTTCCTGATTTTAAAAATCATTTTAAATTATTTAAACAAAGAAAACGAAAAAGGAATTATTAAATAAAAATTCATTTATTTTATTGCAAGCCTTTTATGGTAAATAATTTAATGTCTTAAGCTATATTTATTTTTTTAGTCTATGTTGGTACTAAACTCTGTGTTTTACACAAGAAAATTGGACGGAAATTAATCATCATGTCAACTTTGGCAATTTAAAAAACATACAATTTGACTAGCTAGTTAACTTCTAGACAGTGGCGTAGCGAGGGTGGCGTGCGGGGGGGCACCCCTAGCTTCCGCCCCGTATGCCATCTGAGGAAGCTAAGCCCCTGCTACTAACACAGTCGCCGTCATCAGGTATATTATCATAGAAAATAATTTTTAATAATTAATATAATAATAAACACCGCTAAGGTTCAATGTCGTGACTGTTGTGATCTCTCACACTACTGTAATAAATTGATGTAATGCATTTTGTAAGACTTAATAAATTAACAATTTCAGTCAGCAGTTTTATTTTGTGATGATAATTTTAATGTAGTTCTTCTAAGTAGAATTTATGACGTTCGTGCAAACTGCCCATCAACCAAGCGCAGATCCGGGGACCTTGCTATCAACTCTATGGTAACAATTTATGGTGAAGAGTTTGTTTGAACGCGCTAATGCCAGGAACTACTGCCCGGAAATAAAAAATTGTTTTTGTGTTGGTTAGTGTACTTATTGAGTAAGACACACAGTGGCATTTTATCTGACCAAAATAATCTCGTTGCCGGTGATGGCGTGCTGTAGACACGAATAGTTTCGGTATAAAATTCGCTCTTTTTATGATATTTAGGTGGCAAGCGAGCAGACGGGTTACCTGATGGAAAGCGACTGCCGTCGCCCATGGACACTCGTGACATCCACAGTCGCTAGTGCGTTGCTGCCCTTTATGAGGGAATAGGAAATGGGAATATGGATAAGGGGATTGGGGAAGTTGGGCCACCGGTAAACTCACTCACTGAACGAAACACAGCACAACGCCGTTTCAAGCCAGTTTTCTGTGAGGCCGTGGTGTTAGTCCGTCGAGCCGGCTGCCGAAGCATGGCTCTCCCACGGCTAAAATGTGATATGTGAATACTTTGAGTCCTGGGGAAGGACATACGATACTTATTTTCCCGGAGAATGTACGGTTCCAAGATGAACGAATTTTAGGTAGTAAGAGACAAAATACGTCTTTTTCGATGGTCCACTGTTGCTTTGAATTAATCAAAGCAACAGTGGTACCATCGAAAAAGGAACTTTACACCCGTTTTTGCGTGGAATCCCGAGAACGCCACTGAACTTTGGGAATCCCTGTGTAGCAAGCTCATGCCTGCTTATACTGTAGTCTGTACTGCTCGCTATAAATCTAAGAAAGTGCATTACATAAATTAGGTTATTGAGAAGGTCGGCCGCGACGGCGCGCGCGCAGTCAGCCGCGGACCGCGAACACGCCACACGTCTGCAGGTGTAATAGAGGCGACGAGACCGTTTCCGACGAGACCGTGAATCCGACGAGCGCCTAGTTTTACATCTGTCAAATGCAACAATGTTCCTAATAGTCATCCCGGTCGTAGTGGACATGTCACTGTCGATACAGTAGCCCCAGCCGCCGAGATGACCTGCCTATGGATTGTTCTGCTGGTGGGTACCTGTTTTATTACTGTAGTCCAGGCTTTAAGAAGTTAAGTCCCTTAAATTCTTAAAGCCTGGACCTCCTGAGCATCTCAAGTCTCTAAACTATTATAACAGTCTTAATCGGATGCTAAAGTGTCTTCTCTTTCATTGAATACAAAGAATAATTGAGATGGGGTGCTGCTGTCAATTTATTTACATTAATCTTGAGTGGCAAAACTTTTATCTTCAACGATAAGTTTTCCCAGGTCCTCGCATTAAAACAAAGAGACTAGAAAGAAACTATTGACCTGCCTCACTACTAGCTTCTATTAAGCGATTTGAATAGGAAGTAAGTGTTATTGTTTCAAAATATGTAATGTACAAACTCAGCCTTAGCCAGTGAGCGCCCACAGCCCGAGCCGACCTTCGAGGCTGTAGGTCTTGTTACTTTTTAAATCGATTCATAACGTACAGGAACTTAATGTAGCAGTTTTTATAGAAGTTAGCATCTTTTTTTTTTATTGATGAAAGGCTTTTTGCTGTCGATCACGAACGTGAAAGGATTGATGTTTATGTATTTATGTGCATAATATGTTATTTATTCATGACACAGAGTTGCAATTTATCAAACCCTTCCCAAGTTACCCTTGATCAGGCTTAGGTAGAAGTGAATTGCATTTTTAAAATAGGTCAACTTTAAAGTGATTAAGATTTTAGGGGCCTGTTTCACCGCTTACTGATAATGTTTCTGTTAGGCTATCCACAACATTTTGGCAGATTCTCCATACAACGTCTGTCAAATAAAGCTGTGGATAGACTATCTGTAAGCAGTGAAACATGCCCTGAGTGTATATACAGACACTAACTTTATATGAAGTAACTGATTGTTATGTCCGCATGACAATATTAATTCATACCCGTTTTTACAACTTTTACAGTTATTGCATAGTTTTTTTTTTAAATTAATTTCACTTTTAAATAAATTTGATATTAACCAAATGCACAAAACTGTGTTGAAATACCGCTAAACTTAAAGTACCAAGTTCCTGCAGCTCTAAAGAATTTACTTCCTACCGAACCTTCCATGCATTCCAGTACATTCAAAACCGAAAGCAGCTTTTTAAAATTGCTTTATCTGTGCTCATCAACACCTTCATGACTTAAGTGCCTAGTGCTACAATTATTACATTATCTAAGCGCTAGGTGCTGCGACCATGACCCTGAAACGGAATCCAGTTCACAAGCGGTCGGGTTGCCATACGTCAGTGTACACGGAATACAAATATTTGTTAACAATTCCAATACTTGTACGTGTAACATTCCTGGATTATTATTCAAAATGAGTGGCATTCGACTATTTAAATGGGCCATGAAACTGGCAGAGGGATTTCGAGTAGTGGTAAACAAGGCGGATAGCGGATGGCCATGGGGTCACGACTTCCTCCTGGACTAGATCCAGATTTACCGAACCTGTGGATCCGCTGTTTAATTAAAAGTTATTAAATATATTAGATACTATATCCCCCCGACTTCTTAATTACGTTGCGACAACATATATGTTCATGTATCCTATGTTCTTCCCCGGTGCTTAAAGGATCTCTATGTCAAACTCACAATTGGTGCAGCGGTTTTGGTGTGAAGAGTTAGTACTCGTACTCGTTTCTCAGAATATCAACCTCACGTGGTGAATATAAAGCTGTGGTATTACCATAGAGGAATTATTAATTGGTCTACGGTATGACCATAGACCAATTATTTCTTCTATGGTATGACCAATAAATAAAGTGATACGTTTAGTGTCTGTGTCGAGAATTTACTATAGTAAGTAGTAGCGATGAAAAATTAAATAATTGCTGACTTGCGATGCTTTAAGGCTTGACCCTTATAGGATAAATAGCAGTCATCTTAATGAGTGGCAGTCTTCATGATGAGTGGCAGTTTTCATGATGAGTGGTAGACTTCTACCGTGCCCTTTCGCGTAAATTTTCTCTCATAAGGGCCGGCAACGCACTAGTGACTCTTCGGATGTCACGAGTGTCCATGGACGACGGCAATTGTTTTCCGTCAGGTAACCCGTTTGCTTGCTTGCCACCCTAATATCATAAAAAAGATGATATTAAGAAAATAGCAAACTCCAAATAATTTAAAAACATTACCATACAGTAAACTATTTTAATGTATTTAGGTACAAATAATGTTTCGACACAGCTTGCTCACGGACAGCTCGACCAAGTATCCGCTGAAGAACTGATGTAATTATATCACTAGTCAGACGTCATAAATCCGCCATTTTCTTTTTTTTTTATATTTTGATATATAGTGATCATACGTATACTATATAGTTTCTCTTCGCTCTAAATAAATCTCACGACACCTCTGAAGCCAAAATCCTTCAAGCCGTTTAGGTTGCAGAGCGTGCCAAATAATTGTATATTACATACATACTCTCAAAAAACATAACCTCGTCCCTCCTTCTGGCTCTGTCGGGTAAAAAGGGCGCCATAGTCAGAAAGACAAGCTTTCCTATGCACTATCAGAAATAATTTTTCAATTCCGGCCAGTAGTTCTTGAGATTAGCTCGCTCAACAAACAAACAAATTAGTATAGAATACATGGATTAGGGACAAACAAGCAAACAGGTTGCTTTTTATATGGCTAATTTTTTTATTATTTTCTATATTAAAGTTGCAACTTGCAAGTTTAACGTAGCCCTTCCACGTTCTATATTATAAGGATATTTACTGGGTTTTAAACCTCTAGAAGACATGCGTGAGCCATGCCAAAACTACCGAACGGATTTTAATAAAACCTCAGCAAATATGTAACCACCTGTGGCAGGTGAGGCGAGGGGTCTAAAATCATTAAATTAATGTGACGTGCTTCATGGATGGTCCCAAAAGCGTCACGTATTTTCACGCTACTATCACGTGAATGCCACGTGATCGGTAAGATCACGTTCAAGTACAACTCCGAATCTCCTCGACACTTCCTCATATTACCTTAATTACTCCCCAGATGACATTTATTGCTACACTTAATTAATAACATTTGTTTTTTTTAAATGTTTTATTGACTAACATTAAAATCAGGGTCGGAGCTAGGGTTGCGGAGCCCAGGGTAGCCTCTGAAATAAGGGCACTCATAATATCGAAATAATGGTAATGTAAATCGAAAAAAAAATATCCGTTATCGTTTTAAAGAAGGAATTTTTTATTTTACCTTTTCTTATAATATTTTTGATTCGCCCTTCTAAAGTCTTTGACCGTTTCGATAATTTTTTTTAAGAAAATAAATGGAATTTCACAAAAACTACTATTGACTTTAAACTGTCTTCAATGAAGTACCGACGATAATGTTATTGGGTGATTATATTTTTTGCTACCGAATTCCGAGCGACTTGTTTTTGTGCCACTTAAGATTATCTTGTTTCAATTAACTATGTACTCGTATAAATATGCCGTACATTTATGTCCATTACACTTTTTAGGGTTCTCTTCACTAATTAGGGGGCAAACGAGCAGACTGGTTACTTGATAGAAAGCAACTGCCGTCGCCCATGGACAATCGTGACATCGGAAGAGTCACAAGTGCGTTCCCGGCCTTTTGTGAGGGAATAGGGATAGAGGGATTAGGGAAGCTGGGCCACCGGTAAACTCAATCACAGGACGAAACACAGCACAATGCCGTTTCACTCCAGTTTTCTGTGTTGAGCCGGCCCATTCGTGTTCATGGCTCTCCCAAGGAAATGAGCATCAGTTTTATGTACTTTAAATAGGAAAATGTCTCATTGGTTCACGCCTCCACCAGAGTTTGAAACTGCACCCTCTCGAGTGCGAACCAAAGATCCTTACCCACTAGGCCACGGTCGCTCTTGAATATAGAGTTAAAATAGGCCTACCAGTTAGTTAGATTTCGCTTTCTGACTTTATTTGCCACCAGGATACATCTTGGCCTGCCATCTATGTGTGATATCTCAAAAACCGGTAACTAGAGAGAGTTAACATATTACCAATTTGCTCAATGTCAATATCTTAATGGTAAAGAATTCTTCATGCGCAAGTCCGAATCGCTCTTGGCCGGTTATTCTATCCAATAAGTAGACCAGGAAATAAGTTGATCAGATAACTGATAAGCGATAAGCGTCGCCTTTACTCACAATACTAGATTTCACATATGTCACTCCTATGTTAGTTTAAGGTTGTGGATGGTTAACGAGATCTTAATATCCATTCACACAAACACGACAACCACCGCTGCTAAATGTGACGTAGACTATTACCATATTCGTTCACCCTCAGTTTTATCTGAGACTAATGTCTCTGACATTTATTGTCTTATTAGTAGGCTGTTAAGACCTACTTGGCTGGTGATCAATTTTCTATCGGACGCCGCTAGCATTAGAATACTATTTGGAAACTACCATCAGTCCCAGCCAAGAAATTAGGTAATGCAATCAGCTAAACAGTTTTGATACAACAAACATGAGCACTTTTAATTTCAAGACTATTCTTATATTCTCTTACAGTATTTTATACTGACATAGGTGGTATTGATTATGACATGAATGGCTCATAAATTAATGTAATGATAGCAGAGAATACCTAATATAAATATTAGTAGGAATTTAGAGGCCATAACTTTCATATTGATGGAGCAGTAGAATGAAATTATTTAACCCTTCAGATAAGAACAATGGCGAAGCTAGAACTAGTTTAGTTACTTTTTCGGCCTATTCGGAACATAGTATTTTTTGAGGATGCAACAATAGTAATATGTGATAATAAATTCTGCTAATATTATAAGAAAAAACATGATTCTATTTAACGAACACGAGCTATTAAAAACGTATATTATACGTATGCCAAACCTTCTTTGGAATATTGAATTATAATAATTGTAAAATATAACGATGCTTTAACGGTTAAGACTTGATACACAAAATTTTATACTCGTAAAATGCCAAAGTTTATTAAACTTCAGCGCCTCGTACTCGTAGTTTACCGATGCCAATACATATACCAAAATAGCAGTCATGATGTCCCAAGTTCCCCGCAAGGCCGGGTCCGGGGGTCAGTGACTGGCGCCGCGGGGCTTCCGCTCCGGTTAATAACACGAACCGCCACTGGCACCAGGACTAGGGCCCAAACTGGTTATAGACCGCAGAACCTAGCTCGTAAAAATACTAAGCAAGTCCTATTCCCAGGTTTTATTGGTCGATTATTGTAATGCAGCTTGAAATAGCCGCATTCATTTTATTGTTATGGTACGTGTATTTTAACAAAAGTTTGTTAGTATTTACTACCTATCGATAGCTCTTATAAAAAGCATTTTAGACCTGCTCATCTCTAAACTATAATCTAAAATCATTAGTTAAATGTTACGTCTTCAATTGAATTAAAGTCAGTCCTAAGGTTTAAATCTTTTTGGACTTTTCCGATCTATTATTCAGATCATGTTACCATGTTGTCTTATTTTTGTATGCTCTGACGTCGGTTTCAGTTATTTTAAACTAGGTTCTATGCTCGTGTTTAATATTGCATGCACTAATAATAGTGATCTATATAAGCACCAACCTGTGCCGCCTATACAAGTGGTATATATCACACAAACATGTTCTTGTGCAGGAAGTAGACCTTGCATTGGGATCAAAATATTTTTACCTGCTCCCAGGACAGTCAGATAAAGTTCATACTACTTTTGCGACAGTAAATTACGTATATAGTGCAATTAATATGGAATTTTACTCACCTTTATGTAAATGAAATATGTTATTGCGGTGCCTCACGACACCTTTATTGAAGTTCTGGTTTATTTAAATAGTTTATATATCTTGTGTCTGTTTTTGTTTGTTTTATGTTATGTGAATTTCACGTTTGTAAAGTCTCAATGGATTTAATCGTTTTCGTTTGTAATTTCAGATCTTGCCATATACGTCGGTGACCTCGAAACCGGTAGACTTCGAAACGAATGCTCAAGTACAACAGATTCCTACTGTAAATAGTGATAGTAAATTCATAGCCGATGCTCAAAGTATACCAAAGCATTCTAATAGCGATGGAGAGATCATATCCGTCAGAATCACGTCCTCGATCGCTGTCGACCGAGGGAAGATAAAGCACTTCGAAGACGCCAACAGATACGACACCTCGAGTCAAAAGCAGAATGGCTACGAGGTCTATGATCCGTCGACCGTGGACGTAGGAGAGATTACTATCACCGCAGAGTTAGCTGACTCCACGACGTTACCGACGACGGTGGCAGAAGTAGACAAACACACGGACGCTCCACCGAGCATCGAGGGTGCTAACATGGAATATATTAAGCAGCTACAAGCGAGAAAGGGCCAACGAGGTGTAAATAAGTTTGAAGGTAACCATTACCAGCCCGAAAACGACGAAAATGACAACGTAGCAAACGAATCCGAAATCAAAACCTCGATAGACGTAAATGGTAGTAGCGAAGAGGATGACCATGTGCCATTAGCGAGATCCGTACCGCTCTCCTACTCATCGAGACGATACTTGCAGGAGTCCACTCAGAGGTCGCAGGGAGCTTACAAGTTGACCACAGTAAATTTTAACGTAGTCCACGACAAGGAAGCTAATCCCAGCGAATCGACCCGCTTCGTGAGCGACAATCGCGCCTCAAACTTGCAATCGTTTTACAGCGAGCCGGCAAAAGTTTACAGCAAACCGGCCCAAGTGTACAGCGAACCGGCAAAATTTTACAGTGAACCCGCTAAAATATACAGTGAGCCCGCCAAAGTTTACAGTGAACCCGCTAAAATTTACAGTGAGCCAGCGAAAATATACAGCGAGCCGGCCAAGTTCTACAGCGAACCGGCCTCCCTGCATCTGGAATCGAGACGACCGAATCCAGCGTGGAAGCACACAAACGGCTTTCATCCACCCACGACGCTGGGAACGCCCACCTCGAGTACCCAGAAGATTCCGGAACCTCAGCCGGAAAAAAACTACGAGGTGGACGAGAAGGTGAGCGTAATGACGGACGGTCGTAGCCACGGCGTACAGCAGAATCCCGACACCTGCAAGCAGGAGAACTGCAAGGTCGGCTACGTCGTAGAAGGTCGGCAGTTCAGGAAGTACAGAGTGGAGGAGAGGACCCCCGATGGGTTTATAGTGGGGGAGTATGGAGTCGTCAGGAACGAGGACGGGGCGTTGAGAGGAGTGAGGTATACCGCCGATTCAGAAGCCAGCCCCAGCCTCATACACGACGCGCTCATGAAGTTCTTGCAGCTCAAATGATACTTTCTTTCTTTGCTTCTTTTAAATGATAGCAGTGTCTCCATCCAAATGTGTCATATAAAGCTTACATTTTTTTTAACTGTATTATTCGAAAAGACTGAATTCGTTTTTGTGCTCAAACGTCTGGTCTTTGTATATATTTTAAGTGCGTACTTTTTACTTCTCTTTATTGACTTATTTTTAACTTCTTGTTCATTTTTCCACTTTAGTGATCAGGATGACTTATCCTGATCATTAAAGAGGTGTGTAAGAACTTATGTAAGCGCAGTTTCTATCGATGTATATACTTGTATATTTTCTTGAATGTATGTCTGAAGGATGCTTCTACTCTGTATAATCTGGACAACGATCAAGAATACGTAGCATCCTCCAGCATTTTAGGCAATTACTTTAGTCAATCACTTCCTCTTTAGCCTGAATCAATTCCTAATGAATGTAAAATAAGAAAATTTAATTTTCTGGAGCATCAATAAAATGCTGTGATAAGAAACAAACTCGTTTATTAAATTACCAATTAACATATGTATGCCGATAGAACGTACTATCATTACCACCATTAAGCACAGTACCGAGCGCTAGAACGCATCAAAGCCCCAAAACTTGCCAGGAATGCGTAATTTATTGGCAGTTTGTATAGTTTTTATTGGCATTTTACGTTATTTTTATTGGCATTGTCTCGTTAACATGACAAAGGCTCCACCTTCCAGCGCTCGTGACTGCTCACAACACGCTAACGGACCACGCGCCGTACGAGCTAAATATTATAACATTTAACCTTCAACATTAACATTTCAAAATAACAGCTATGGGTGCCACGATAAATATCTGCAATCGAAAAATAACAGTCGATTTGTTCGAATGAGATCATACTAATTGTCTCTTTATTATCTACTTGAATGGATTATGTAACGTGCAGGGGCGTAGCTAAGCCGGAGGCGCCCGGGGCCACGCTCGAAAGTGACCCGATATTTTATAACGATGGACGAAACGAAAACTACGAAACGGCTTCGCTGCGCCACTCTTTTTTTTCTTAGATTGTAATTGTATGTAACTGTAAAGATTTTTTATCATTTTAATATCTTCAAAATGTATTACATGAATGAAAAATTGTATCTATATAATTTAACTTTTAATACTTGGGCAATACGATACTGTAACTTCTAGTGACCTTATCATCTCACTCGAAACGTATTGTATTATTCTACAGCCGTATTATATTTCTTGATATAGTTCAAAAGATATGCATAAAGATTACAAGGGCCTTATTGGAAATAGGAATGTGTCTCAGAAGAAGAAATTAATTAATTCTAAAGCTGGAATGCTGATTAAGATGCAAATAATAGCTAACTGCCTTGTCACAGTCGATAATAGGAACTTTGCTCTGTGTGTTTTGTTTCAAAAATGACGTCACTAACTTTTTGCGACCTTCCTACGAGCTGTTAATTTTTTTTTTATTATAATAATAATAAGTAATATTAAGCCAATCTATTTTCACTCAGGCCATCAATCTTAACAATAACAATACTTTACATAACCACACATTCCTACACAATACGAAATAACTCCAATCGTAGCATATAATATACATCTGCATTATACCTCAAGTCAATACAAAATTATTATAAATGACCCACGAGTTGCGATCATTTTCGTATCATAAAGCTTCAACATAGACATAATCTTTAAGTTTAGTAAATTTCGATTTTTATCAATATTCCGCGAAATAAATATCTACCAGCAACGGACGTTGTTCTAAATTTATTAAACTTAAAGCTATGAATTTCCACAAAGAAACGCCTGATTCTATTAAATATAGACAAAATCTGCAATCCAAAGCTAGAATTAAGGCTTAGCTTTAAATGTAAAAAGGATAAATAATAACAGGGCAACCTCATGCAACCTTATGGTAATCGTTTGTTTCCTTTATATCTTATATTTAATGACAATTTGAACGTTAAGCTATTATATTAAATATTTAAAACTTTACATAGTACAACACAACAATCACTTCGCAACACTCAAACGTAAGGTCTGAATACCACTAGCTCGTGCTCAGTATCTACACGAAAGTAGTGTTTGTGCAAGAAGCAGGTGTATTTTGACCTTAAAATCTACTCATTCCGATTCAGTGGTGTATGACACAATTAAAATGTACATCAAAATGAAGTAAATTTCATTTATTTTATTTATGTTAAAATAATCTACGGCGTTGAAATAATGTACGAATTATCTAGGTTTATGTATTCGAATAAACTTTGAAATTTCAACACCACTGCATCTCAACAGTTTGTAAATCAATCGTGGAAGCACATTTAAGATATTGAACTATTCATTTGATATTCGATAACATTTATATTAACTAGTATTGAGCTCAGCAAATGGAAAGAAACCATAATCTTTCTAAATTTTCTCTTATTCACTATCTTCTATTTACTGAACTCAACATTTTACGAATTTATCGACTAAAAGTGGTCTTCTCGTAACGGTAAAATATAAACGCCTCTATAATATTTTATTAATAACTACGATATTCAAAACTGTAATTGAAATATATTTATCGTTGTTTCAAACATGTTTCATAGAAGTTAAGAACTTATGTTTCATGACTGTTAAATTGACAATATACGAAAATAATTGTCTCAGCATTAATTAGACAATAAGGCCTATAATTCCATAGGCCAGTAATAGCTTAAATAATTGTATTATAGTAAATGCTTCAGTTTTATTCAAATTTAAACAATAGTTATTTCTTGTACACTGTCACTCATTAAGAATATCTTCCATAAAAATATTTTATTAAATACTCAATATTATAAAATACATTATACCAAAAGAATAAAACAACAGTTAGTGGTGTTTGTATAGACTACGGAGTGCACACATCACCTTGAAAATAATTCGTACCGGAAATATTTTGAAAGTCACGCATTTATTATCGCAATGACTTTCGCTGACATTACAAACTGTACTACAATGAAACACATCAACAAACGACGAGATACCATCGGTGAATATAATTAAAAACGTTGGTCTAAGGATATGCTCGATAGATAAGTTACGCTTCTCTCAAAAGATATACAAAGTTCGAGATTAGGAATATAAGACTAAAAACGATAATACAATCGGTAGATACAATCTCAAAAATTACGTACGCTCGAAAAATAATACAAAAGTAAGTACCTAAAAAATATCGTTAAATTTTTATCCAAACAACAGAACCATCAAAAGTAATGGCAGTGTCAGACGATGCTGAAATCAGATCTAACCGAAAGGAATGAGGCGACGCCCTGGGCTTCTTAGTCGTAAGTTTCGGACTCCTGCTGAACCAGCTTGAACCGGCGCGGACTCTTGACGGCGATCGAGCCGTGCCCCTCCAGGGAAAGCCGCCCCTTCATTTGAAGATACCTGCACATATAAGTATGTTAAAACATTTGAAACGATAAAACCTACTACTTTTCTGCTGTTCTTGCAGTTCATGTTGAAATTTCGTTAATGTATTTGTGTATTAAAATAATCGATGTAGTAATTTACTAAGAGCAATTATGAATTATGCAAGAGATACATGTAAAACGGTTAAATTAATTGTTACTTTAGTATATTTTTTATACATGAGGCATCTAAAGTTATAAGAATAAAAAAATGCACAGTTTTGAGTTTGCTGACTAAAATATGTTTTGAGTATTAATATTACAATGCCCTATGTAGGGTCTCTCTAAGGCTGTCCTTTATTCGGCGCCTTACACAATATGCCTCTGTTTCTTTAATTTTACACGTTCCCTGCGGTACAGATTTGTCTGTACTTTTCATTATTTCGTTACGAGTTGTTTTAAGCCTCGTCCTATATCCGAAAGTGTGGCGGCACGAGGAGTATTAAAACCGAAGGAGACTAAAATCTTCTTTTTTTTTGGGTCCCCAAATAAGACAAAATAGATGGCTTTTGTCTTGATTACTATTAACAATGAGTTGATCAACCTAGATTAGTCGTAGCCTGTGGTTAAATCACTTACTTTAGACTATATGGGTAAAATAAAATGCGGGGTCTAATGCACCTCGTGCCGCCCGGAAAAATTGCAGGTTTTCATAAATTTTAGTGATGGGAAAATAAATATCAATTTCGTTTTATTCCTTTTAACCGACTTCCAAAATAGGAGGAGGTTTCTCTATTCGACCGTATATATATGTTCTTTTTTTATGTTTGACTACGCATTACTCCGCCGTTTGCAGACCGATTTCGAATTTTTTTTCCATTTTTAACAAAAGTGGTGATCTGATGATGCGATTAAGTAGGAATCGAGAGGACTCTTTGAAATTTATATGGAAACATATAGTGATTTTAACTTTTTCTGAAGGATTGGGTATATGCAAATACAAAGTAAGATTTTGGACAAATGTATACCCTGGTTGCGAAGGTGCTATAGCTATTCGACGATTTCGGGCTTATCTAGACAACTCAAAGCAAATGCCACCTCATCAATTTCATTAATAATCATCATCATCATAAACATCACTATAATGATGCTACGCACCGTTACATATTAACCGTATAATTGATACTTTCCATGGTGCTTTACATCAAAACGCATGTGTAAATTTTAACCATCTGTTTTTTAATTGAAATTCAATTATTGTTTTAAAAGTTTTTTTTAGAATTTGGTACCCTGTTCTTTTTATATATAACATTTAGGAGGCAAGCGAGCAGACGGGTTTCCTGATGGAAAGTAACTGCTATCGCCCATGGACACTCGTGACATCTGAAGGGGCGCGGGGGGGCAAGTGGCTGGGCTTTTTTACGAGCGAATAAGGAAAGGGGATTAGGGAATGAATATACACACTTAGATTGAATTATTTACAGCTGGCTATGTAATTGACTAACAGTTATCTAAAAAGGTAAAAATAAATTAAAACAATAAATAAAAATCGGATTCCACAGCAAGAAAATGATAGATGAACTGAAAAGTAATAAATAATTATTTTTCTCTTTTAGTGTCTTATAAGGATTGACTTAAGCCCCAACATTAACCGCAATCAATCTTTACAATTTTAAAGTCGGTACCAGCCACCTTAAGCGTGAAAAAAAGCACTAACAAAGAAAAATAATTTTTTATTACTTTTTAGTTTATCAATAATTTCTTTTGTTGTGAAAGTCGATTTTATTTTTCTGTTTTAATTTATTTTTACCTTTTGTTTAAATTTAATTGTTTATAAAAGTTATGGACGAATGAATACAAAAAAAAGGAAAGGGTTATAGATGTTTTTCATTGAATCATATTAGACAATAAGGTTTTATTGAAACAGTGCATTTCGTGAGATTTTTTTTTTGTTTTTTGTCTGCCTCACGACATGTCAAAAATGGACGGAGATTTTCGTTGCATCCGACTGATCTCTTCTTCTTTGGACCATTTTCAAGATGTACTTTGTTTGCAGTGGATTCTGAAAAGTAGTATGACGAGTATATTTGGGTAGGAGTAAGGTAGATTTGGGTTGAGTTCGGTATATTTGGTTAGAGAAGAAGCCCGGCAAAAGAGCAAAATTTTGATGAGCGAGACATTATTCAATTGCATTAAATTAACTTGACATAATGATTTCACCTAGACAGAGTATATATTTGTGGCTGACCTGTTTTTGAAATATCTTCTACAGGAATACTGTGTTATGATTTTGTGAACCAAAATCAGAAAACAGGATTTTCAAACCGGGTTTTCTTCATCTTCCTCCTTAATCAACTTCTTTTGGCAAAGTTTGGACATGACAAAATCAAATTACAGTTGTTTCTTCTGGCTGTAACAGCCAGACATGGACGAGGCGTTTTTAGCCGCGTTCCTCACCTATCGTGTTTAATTAATCTGCTAGTAAATCGCCATAACAATTACGAATATTTTACAAATTTATCTCCATCCCAAATTTAAGCAAAATTGTTTCAGCGTTTTGAGCGGTAGGAGGTAACAGACAGACACACTTTCGGATTTATAATATTTGTAAAAGCAGTATGGAAGTGTAGCTTAGTACTGATTTTCTTACCTTTTAATATAGCGGCACACGAGCTTGGTGGGTCGCTGCTGCCACTCGTCCAGCACCTCCTTAGGCGCTAACACCTGCATGGTAACATCGTCACATAATTATGTGTCGGTTTTCAATGTAAATTGTTATTCATAGAATTATTATAAAATTGTAATATTTTAACACATTTTGTAAACAATAACTGCTTAATAAATAATTTCAATTTAGATCCCAGAAAGTACTAATCGTAGTTCTAAATGCCGAAAGGGTGAAAGTGATGCCGATGGTCGCCCTGGGCGGTCGAGCAGCGTGACGCACACGACGGTGATGGCAAAACCGGCTTAGCTGGTGTGTGTGGCTACTAACAGCCACTGCACCCGGTGATGACGCACCTGGTCGCCCTTGAGGCGGTCGAACAGCGTGACGCATACAACAGCAGCAGGCTGGCGTGGTGGATGAGCACAGTGATCACCAGCCACTACACCCGGTGATGACGTACCTGGTCTCCCTTGAGGCGGTCGAGCAGCGTGACGCATACAACAGCAGCGGGCTGTCGTGGTGGATGAGCACAGTCATCACCAGCCATTACTACCGGTGATGATGATGATGACGGTGGTGACTAACCTGGTCACCCTTGAGGCGGTCGAGCAGCGTGACGCATATAACAGCGGCGGCAATGCCAGCGTGGTGGGTAAGCGCGGCAAACGCCAGCGACTCCATCTCGATGTTGACGACGCCGGCGCGGTGCAGACTCTCCAGGTATGTCATCTTATCCGCCTCCGTGAAGTCGCAGAACGCGCCGTCCAACCGACCCTGACCTGGAAGAAGAAGAGTATTGGTTATCGTTCGAAGAAATTGAAACAGAGCCAGTTGACGAAACTACGTCATATGGACCGAATATGTCAATGATCTGTGGGCTAGTTAGACATATCGCGACCAACTTCCTTAGATCTGCAATCTATCTCTGTATTCTGCTTTTTTGAGAGTACAAATGAGTATTGTGCCGTACATCTGCATACGTATCTGAGTATTACATTTCTATTATCGGAGCAGGCGCTTCTGCCGTGAAATAGCTCTGTCACGTGGCAAAACCGTGAAACCCTCAACACCTTAGATCTCAATATTTTATTAGTGTAAGCCAGTGTAAGGGATATACCTTCGTAGAAGTCGTATGTGCACATAGTGCGTCCGGTGACCGTGTCGTAGGGATCCTCAGGGTCGGCCAGGCCACGCAGCTCGCGCGCCAACCGCCGGTCCAGCTTAGCTGGCCTCTGGATGTTCTTACCCAGCACCGTCTGTTGACGATATAAAGCTAATTAGTAAGTTGGACACAAGAAGTGAAGTGATTCACAAAAGTAATCACAGGTCTGAAAATATTACTAGCAAAATAGCGCAGCTTTATGAGGGCTTGCTAGACTTTTTAAATGCTGGGACATTACCGATTCCGTGACTGTGACAGCTTTTTTTATAAAATTTTACGGTTATGGATACATTTGGATAATCAGTTCGTTTACTTTATCATTACCGTTGCACATGTCAACTCATAGATGGCGTTAGTAGTACAATATAATTTTTTATATCTATAATATTATTACTAGTTTTTTTTAAACAAATCTAGACATATACACAAATTACTACGCTAAAGCCCAGGCCTATAGCTCTTATAGTTTTTCCGTAAAGTGTACCACCCAATTAAGGGTTTAGTAAAGTTAGAAATACCAAGCTGCAGAGAACGCAATTTCATAATTCTTAGTGGTTTTCATCGTAACCAGTTTATAAAAGTTAGCCCAAACTAGTCAGCGCTGATGCAGGCACCCGTACTGCACATTAGGGTTACGTCGTCCACTCACCAGCTCCAGAACATTCCTGAGTGCGCCGTCCACTGCTTCATCGGATATGACGACAGTGCCCCCCTCCAAGCCGATACCGCCGCAAGTTCCGATCCTAAAGAACACCGGGTCTCGAACACGAGCGTGGTACATCAGCTTAATGACTTCGTGAAGAAGAATACCCACTGAAGGGATACCCATGCCGTGCTGGAAACGATAAGAACATCATTAGTTTATGAAAACAATGACATTACTTTTGTATAAAGTTGGGTAGGTATTATTTATAAAGCTTGAGGCCAACGAGCAAACACATCACATGATGGAAAGCAAATAAAGTCGCAGAAGGACACTCCGAATGTAAGGACAGTTGGAGGAACGTTGCCAACCCTTTAAGATGGAATACAATATCTTCTTAAATGCTTGCGGCTGCAGGTCTTATTGGTCCCGAAGTACTCCTAGAGTCTAGACTTAATAGATAGTATATTCGGCTAAGCGCTCAAGGGCGTTTTTAAAGACTGTTCGACCTGGGCTCTTGTAGCTTTCCTTCCTATTATCCTACGGCCCATCGCCCTAAAAGCGCTTTTGAGGCCTACCGCCCCGGACGATAACCATTCTGGCCCTAAATACGTGCGTATGCGCTCATTGTAATTGAGACACACAGGAATGACACTAGTGTCCATTTTAGTTTTACACCTTTTACAGCTGGCCTAAGATGTACTGTCGACATATGTCACTTTTATCTCACTCTCGAGCGTGAGTATTTTGTCGATATTAACATATATCTCTTTTTCCCTAAAATTCGCATCGAGAGATAAATGTCTCGTTCGTAGACAGGCTTACTTAGTAGTTAGACTTTCTTATTTTTGAAATTAAGAGATTGATACTAGTAATTAGCTTACTCGAACTGTCCCTTATCCTTTTCCTTTGAATTTTTCTCGCTTCCCGCTTTTCATAAACCCCCAAAAAATTATTAAAATAAGGGACAGACATCACAGGCATGTTTCTTTACCTTATAAACCGTAAACGACAAAACACAGATTTAAACTATTTAATACGTGACGAATACAGAATAAAATATTTATCTGACGAAAAACTATTTCATCATATGTCAAAATCTTGACAAAACTCGATTCGATTGTGTTGTCTTGTTAGGGTTTGTAGACAAAAATAGCACAGATTAAAAAAACACAACTATAAATAATATGTCATGTTAGGGGCAATAGAGATGAAGAGATAAACCGAAAAACGTGTAGACAACATTTTGTCGACGGTTCATCTTAGGCCTACTAAATGCAACGTGAAGCGTCGATACGATGCATTTTTATAAATGATACATACATACAGAAACAGGAAGCCCAATAACGCTAAGAGCTGTCCGTTAATTAAGAAATTATATGTTTCTATGATACTACAGTTTATTACAAAAACATTTAAAAATTTTGACAAGTACTTAAACGTTTCACAACAAATCACTGACAAAGTGAACTGAGTTTAAAAGTAAAATCGTTCTATAACGATTTCGATTTCGAATTATAACGATTCTATAACGATATTTAGTTGGATTACGCCTTAAACATGAATATCAAGAACTAATAACTCAACGGACGTAAATTTTGCTCACACAATACAACATTTTTTTGCCAATTCACACACATGTGCTAGTACTTATTAGAGGTTAAACTTACCCCGCTAGCCCATAAATATACAAGGCTTATTGATTTGCTTTGATTCACAAGTAGGTAAGTATATTAGGCGACGGGCATATATGATTACAAAGACGTTAAAACAGATTTTTTACATAATATTATGATGCAATTTATAAAAAACAAAGTTTAAAAACTAAAAAAAATGGTAAAATTGTTTAGCAAACAGAAGTTATCAGCTGTTTTTACGTCGCGTAATATTTTGAGTGTCCTCACCTTGACCTGTCTATTGACCCGACGATAAAACGACTCGTATGACTTAACAAAATGAGTAAATCGATAATAATTGTGGAAAAAGGCAACTTTTTTCTTCTGTTGTTCATGTGAGAGTATTCCATAAACTTCTGACTGTAAAATCTATATGTGTACTGTAATTAGTTGATAGCATCTACAATTTCGTTGCCCCAAAATTCGTTTATCGCATGGGAACCCTACATTTTCCGGCATAAAATGTCTTATATGTCCTTCCTACCCTCAAAGTATTTGCACACCAAATTTCGATAAAATCGGTCTAGGATATAGTTTAAAAAAGAATGTGAAAGTGTAACAGTTACAATAAAAATGCCTTTCGACTTGATTTGTTTTTTTTTTCGTAACTTTAGTGTTACAACCGTAAAAAGCATCTAGATCTTTACTAGTCCAATTATATATGCGACAAACAAATGACAAACAATAATAATAATTGAATGTTAGTTTGAAGAAACAAAGGCCGTGTTCGGTAGCGTTTTTGCGTGGGTGCGTGCGCGCGAAAAATCTCTTATACGCATGCGCTGTCATGACAACGTCACAAAAAATTGAAGGCTGCACATTATAACATTCCGCAGTGCATGCGTCAAAAAACGCTATCGAATCTAATCCACCTCGACAGCTGAGAAGCCTTTTAGCCGACAAATGACAAGCTGTGACGGACTTATCTGTGAGATAATGTAATTAGCAATAACAGATAAACGTTATCTATATCTCTTTATCTACCTCCCATAGGTTAGGAAAGGTTAATGCTTATTAATATTAATATCTATGGACGCTTTACACCACAGGTACCAGACAACGAATACTTGATAATTTTATGCTATTCTATATTAAACGGTTTTCATACAACGGGTCATAACGTTTTCCACCCTCTAAACCATTAACTAGAGTAATGATTTTGTAGTATGTTGTGGAAACATCTCAGAGCTAGGCTTCTATGTTTTTGTTTTTTAAATATTTATTGTAGATTTAAAAATATTTACACACTTCTGTTTTGTATGAAATCACTTAAATGAAAATATATCAAAACCTATAATAAATATTTAAACAATAAAAACGTAGAAGCCTAGCTCTGAAACATTTCCACAACAGAATACAAAATCATTACTTTAGGTGAGACTTAAGACGGTGGAAAACGTTATGTGTGAAAACCGTTTGCTACTCACCTCTCAAATATTTCTATTACATGATACACACATTTAATACACATCCAAGACCCAGGAACATTTTAAAACTTTTGCTCCGTCGGCGGGATTAAAACCCGCTACCTTTAGGTACCAGAGCGCTTACAAACTGAGCCACAGAAGTTTTAAGGAATATTAATTAAAAGAATCAATATATAGATGCTGTGAAAGTAAATGATAATATCACATAATTTTAGTTCCTGTATTACATTCTTAGATTAATAAATGCCGACCTTCAGACACACTCTACTCTACCAACGATTAATTGCTGTGTACTATTTCAAGACCAATTATATGCAATAAAGCACTGGATAAAATGGAAACAGTACTTTTTATCAAGTTAAAAGTAGAGCGGAGAATCGAGGTAAAATTCAATAATAAAAAAACACAATACATAATATGTATTGTTTTTTCATTATTGAACTGTTTATATTATAAATGTTAATTGTCAATAACTCGACCCGACAGTTTCGCGTCGTTGGATAAATATAAGCGAGTGTTTTAAAAAGGTCACCCTTTGGCCCGGTTTACATTTCATTAAGTACAGTAGCAAGTTAACAAAACGGTCAGCTAAAAATTTTGTAGTAAGTATTAAGTGACGTTCAAACCTAGGTGAGTTAAGTAATCATAAGTTGCTGGTTCGATGACAAGATAAGTCTCCATAAATTGCTCAATTACTGCCTACAAACTAATTAAATTTAATATTTTACTCAACTAAATACCTATTGTGTTAAAATTTTTGATAAATGAAATATTATAATATGAACTGTACTAAACTCGCCGATTGCGCAAGTTAACTCGCAAATTAACTAAATTAAGTGTAAATCGGCACTAAGTTCAATTACCTCTTTATTTAAGACATAAGTGTAAGAAGAATACTAACATTTTTTCAATCTTCAAGTATAAACTGATTTTGTCCCATAAAATTTTGATAAATCATGTATCTTACCTATTTCAATATCTATAGCTAGTTGAAAGGGTTACCCTGATGAAGATTCTACTGCTAGGATGCTGGAATTTTGTATGCTACAGATATGCTTGCTGATACTGATGATGGAGGTTAAAATAACACCCAGCTGATGCTTGATAATTATGTGTTTTTATTTTAATGTTAATGATCACGTCATTTATACATACACATATTATGATGAGTGGTCAAAACATACGAGTTCAACGATATGCTGAACCGTACACTAGTATATCTAGCTATGCATCAAACCTTCATTAATTTAATTTTTAAATTCGAGTCCAAAACCGCCCATTAACGCAAAAATCCGGGAGTTTTTAAAATGTAACTTAGTTATCTGTTATTTATTTATCTGCTTCTTCCACTTACGTCTTCAATTTATTAATCAATTTGACAAAAGAAACATTAACCTATTTTTAATATTTTGTTTTTAAAATTTTTTTATTATTATTATTATAAAAGTAAGCAAAGAAAAAGTATTTTTAAGTGATCACTGCCGCCATTCATGTAAATCGAGCAAAAATAGCCACGACGATACAATAGCGGAAAAAAAAAAAAATATATCCACAGCCGAACATAATAACCTCCTCGTTTTTGGAAGTCGGTTAAAAATAAGGCAACGCATTTGCAACTTAACTGATATAGCGAGAGTACGAGACTAGTATTGCCTCCCATTTGCCCGTATAACCCATACTTAAATGATCAGAAATAATTCAAGTATTCATATTGTATTAAACTGTAACTATAATCGATGAAATAATTACTTATTTAAAACTCGGTGTTCCCGGGTACGAAGCTTACTTCCAGTTTCATATGAATTCTAATCTGGACAAGGCCGGCGTTAGCAGAGCTACCAGCGCCCCTAGCTTCTACCGTCGTCCAGGCACCTCTTTTTTTGTCGTGCGGTGTCCTATTTTACCCGGCACCCCGGACGGGCGCCCAGCGTCGCCCCTCCGCCCCCCTCTCAATGCCGCTATCTTGGATTCGCTTTTTGAACTTTGAAGTTTAATCACAGAATAAATAACAGTACTAGGTTTAAGATAAATATTACCTATTTAACTTTTTACATCGTCTTTCATTGTCCAAAGGTGCATTCCGCAAAGAGCTGAAGAAAGTTCTAGAAGCTCGACGGCAGAATGTGATCTACCAACCGTCGCTGTGGTACTTCGAGCAGATGATGTTCATCAGAGACCAAGACGCCAGCACGTCTGAAACCACAGACGACTTCCTCGAAGCTGAGGCGGAAATTCTACCGGGTCCCGACTACAACGATGATTCGAGCGATTTTAAGGAGCAGTACAAAACGCCGACGCCTGCGCGCGCGCCGTCGAAGACTGAAAAAGTTTCCGCTGAGGTGGGTCAATGCGCTATCAAAGAAGTTAGGCCCCTAGCACAGTGCGCATTAAGCTTGTACCCGCAACTGGTGGTCACGTGGCGTGTTTGTTTCATGTTTTATTAGAACAACGCTGCGTCCGCGTCACGCGGGTCGTCCGCGTCTCGTCTAAAACACGCAACGAACACGCTCATGAGCAGATTGTGATATTATTAGTATATAGCTCGCTATGTAGTTGACTAGTACCGACTAACGAATAAAGTATGGTCAAATCTAAGTGTTATAACATAAACTTTAATACAAAACAAATCTCAGTAAGGAAATTTTGATTTGGCACGCCTTTGTCTAGATTTCATGACTCTTTCGAAATAAACAAGCAGCTCTGTCGAGACTTGGCCGGTTTTCTTACAGAATGTTTTTGGTTGGATACGTCATAATATTAGGTGGAGTTTATTACAATTTCCATTAACTTTGTCAGGTGTCGCCCGCTAGAAGTTTGAAGAGGAAATTCCGGCCGAGCGTGGTCGACAACCAGTTAATATTCCAGAAGAGGTTCATGGCGGCATGTACAGAGGCTTTGAAGAACAAAAAAGAACTATCCGAATACGAAGCCTTAGCGGTGACTTTCGCTAAGAAGTTGGAAAAGATGCACCCCACTCAGTCGTTATATGCCGAGGTGATAATACATTCCGTTCTACGCAAAGGGCTTTTAAATCAGCTGAATGAATCAACTGACGTTTGTGATAGTAATTGTAATAAAATAGTTTCGAATTCTTCGCTAGAGAGACGGCCAAAGATAGAGAGCTTAGACGATGATGATGATCCGCTGATATAACACAAGACTAATTAGGAATCGTAACTCCCAAACCGGTTTCGGTGGACAGTTACACATTAAAACCTGGCTAAGCAGTAAGGTTTATAGGAACTCTCTCTCTTCCTTTACTGTCGTAAGCCAGTAAGACAGATGGCGACAGGACAGTAGTGGGTGCTCGGTTCGAATGGAGGTGTGTACCATTCAGATATTTTCTGATCTCAAGTATGTACATAAAATATGCTCATTGCCGGAAGAGTCAGGCTTTAGCAGTCGGCATAAATTGGCCGGCTGCACTGGAGAAATACCGCAGATTTTTGCCGTAGGAGAGCCATGCTTCTGCACGAATGGCCGGCTCGACCGGAGTGATTCCACGGCTTTACAGAGAAATTACGTGAAACGGCGTTGTGCTGTGTTTCGTTCAGTGAGTAAGTTTACCGGTGGCCCAATTTTCCTAATCCCTTATCCCCTTATTATATATCCCATTTCCTCATAAAGGCCGGCAACGCACATTCGACTTTTCGGATGTCGCGAGTGTCCATGAACGACGGCAGTTGCTTTCCATCAGGTAACCCGACTGCTCACTTGCCTCCTAAATATCATAAATAAAATTGGATCCATAGAAAACTGGCGTGAAATGACGTTGCATGGTGTTTGGTCCAATAAATTTATCGAAGGTCCTGATGTTTCAACTTTAAAGTATCCATGGGCGACGCCAGTTGACATCATCCATCCATCAGGTTACTCGTCTGCTCACTAGCCATCACCTTGTGTAGTAATAGTAAATGTTGGTAGAAGATGGTAAAGCTTTTGAACGCTAATTGATAGTGGTGTACAACTGACGACGGTCTATAGTGGGCCATGATAGGCATTTGCGTACTAAAGACTTTATATTTTATATAGAATAGAATTAAAATGGAGTTATGTGAATAATAATTATAATAATATTGTTAGCAACGTGTAGAATACAAGTCACCCTATGGTTAAAAAAACACTTTTAAAATACGATGAGCGTATTGCTAATTGTCATAATTTTTTTTTTCTTAATAAATTGAATGTGTTCTGAATTTCTCGTATTATTTGTATATTTTTCATAAATACCCAAGAGATGGCGTTAGCATGCACGAATTACAGTGTAAATATGTTATCGATTCAATTGCTTAACCCCTTTTTTATAAAAATATTTAAACAGTATTTAACTAATCAAGATTCGCAGTCCCTTTCTGGAATATTGAAAACGTCACACGACAAAAAGGGACAGCCAACCTTGATTAGTTAAACACTGTTTAAATATTTTTATGAATAATGGGGTTGGTTTTCATTTCATTAGTTGTCATCATGACCAAGATGTTTTGGGGATTAACTATTTTAGTTTATGCGAGTGTACGCACAGGCAGTTTGGGCAGTGTGGGCTGTGGCGTGGGCAAGAAGGGAGGTGCTGTAAGTAGCCTCTAACGCATACAGTACGCGTGCACTCACTCATTCACTCACAGGTTGGGTTTTATTTCGCGTTATATTGCAAAAAACATAATTTACTGAATTTTTAACTATGGATTTCCGCAAATTAACGCCTGAATCCTGATTCTATTAACTATCGTAGGTTAATTTTTCCTTTTAAAATTTTGTATATAGTAGACGCTTCGCACCTTGTAACCACGAGGTAAGTATTAGTACCCAAAGGAATAGTGTTACGAGTAGGCTTGCCAACCGTCCCGAATTTTCCTGGACTGTCCCGCTTCTGAATACCGTGCGATTTTTTTTTTCACATTCGATCATTAACGCGTTACGCGTTTACTAAGATTTTATATAGGATTTGTACCGCGCCACCTACCGATGCTTACGGTCACATGTACAAATCCAATATAAAATTTTAGTAAACGCTTTCACGGTCGAATGTCAAAAAACTCGCAATCGGCATTCTGGTTCAGTTTTGGACCGTCCTGCCGTGATCCCTTGCGAGACGCCTTTTGTCCCGGATATCAATATCTAGCCATGATACTATACAGGGGGCGGGTTGCCCCTTTTGTGTCCCGCCTAACACAGCCAAGTCCCGGATGTCGAGCTGCGAATCTCGGGAATATCTTTTTTTGGAGTTGGGAAGCCTAGTAGAGACTAACATGTACCACACAACGTTAATATATAAAACAGAATATAAAGGATATTCTACATAATATTTTTTATTCCATCAGCGGGATCGAACCCGCGACCCACGGCTTGACCGACACGCCAATCACTGAGCAACGGGGATCACCGATAGTCAATATATTTCGGTAATATCACAGAATACAAAATATGTACATGTGCGACAGAGGGGTTGCGATAACTTCGTCGATGGCACCTACACTTACATCAGGCGTCGCGCAGCTCGTTTCGCATAAGCGCCGCCAATTAGCTATATTTCCTTCAATACAGATACGCGATCGACGATAATGTAGGTACATACAGTTTATATATCAACTGCGTCACATACAGGAACTAAATAGTCTACATTAGAACAGTGGGACAAACACATGATTTTATTATTTATATTTTAATGGAATAAAAAATGTTGCGCATCCCTTACGCGAGTCTGAGTGCAGGTGTCAGGAACAATGCGAGGTGTTTCAGTGTTAAATTCGGCAGTCTACGTGTGAGTACAAAGCCACATACTATAGTCTTTTAATTATAACTTTGCACGCAATTTCATACAAATTTTGACATTTTATTTTAAACTTCCGGCGAATGATGTATAAATGATTCTTCCTATTTCTAAATCAACGCTAATAAAAAAAATAAAACGTAAGTAATAAATTTTCAAATTATCCGTTCAGCAAATTTCTCTTTGTATATTTCTCTTATAAGGAGTGACCCTCACATATATGTCAAAACCGTATTAGGCTTTTCTGAAACAAGAAAAGTTAAAAGGTAGGGCTACAATTCACATTATGTTACCTTAACTATTTTTTATTTTTTTATTATAAAAGATGCCATTGAGTAAGACCTTTGGTTCGCACTCGAGAGGGTGCAGGTTCGAACCCCGGTGGAGGCGTGTACCATTGAGACATGTTCCCATCTCAAGAACATAACGCGGATGCTTATTGCCGTGGGAGAGCCATACTTCGGCACAAACGGACAAGCTCGACCAAAATGAAACGCCGGCCTCTCTGAAAACTGGCGTGAAACGGCGTTGTGCTGTGATTCGTTTCATTAGTGAGTTTCCCGGTGGCCCGACTTCCCTAATCCCCTATTCCTATTCCCTCACAAAGGCCGGCAACGCACCCGCCATTCTTCAGATGTTGCGAATGTCCATGGGCGACGGCAGTTGCTTTCCATCAGGTAGCCCGTCTGCTCGCTTGTCCCCTAAATAACATAAAAAATAGACAACACCGGCAAATTCGTTTGGAACTTTATTGCGTCGCGCGGGAACTGTGCATTGTTACGAGATAACAATTATGTCTATTTTAAATTATAACTTCCTAAATCAATTTTCTGCAAAATTAGTTCATATTCTCGCATTTATAATATTAGTATGGATAACAATATGTATTTTAATATTATGTTATAGATAAATCTCAACTTTACTATATATTAACATAATATTCGTTATCTGTGGAAACTCCCAGTATTTGTACGTATTTTCATGGTCACGTCCATTCATTTATTTTGACGGGAATATAAACAATATCGGGACGGTATTATCTCGGCGTGGGAGAGCCGGAGGCACGAACGGGCCGGCTCGACCGGAGGAATACCACGGCATCACAGAATACCGACGTGAAACAGCATCGAGCTGTGTTACGTCCAGTTCATCGGAGGTCCAATTCCCTGCACCTCATTTCCAATCCCTTTTCCCATCACATATTCCCGTAACCTATTTTTTAAGGCTGGCAAGTTGCAACTCACTTGCAATCGGACCAGTGGCGTAACTACAAGGTGGCAAGCAGGCAAAATGCCATGTCCCCCCAGCTGGAAGGGGTCCCCGATCAACCCCCCTTTACACTTGTCTAGGGGGGTTGATCGGCGATTATTTTTTACAATATTCGTTTGACGTGTTCTCGTACTAGATTGACATAGTGGTACAAAAAAAAATTCCACAGGCCTCGAACGGGATAGTTACGCCACTTAACCTGAGAGCCTGTATCAGTAAAATCGTTTATAGTGAAACGGGCACCAATGAAATATCCTTTCGGGGTCACGGCCTTGAGGGTTGAAACTCTACAATTTAATTATAGTTGGGTAAAATTATAGAGTAATTTAGCGCCTCTACTTTCACAGTAAGCTCTATGTAGAGAACTCATATACACACTAAAATTGTTACACTCTGTTCAATAGAACCTCCGTGGCCTAGTGGGTAAGAACTTTGGTTCGCACTCGAAAGGGTGCAGGTTCAAATCCGGGTGGAGTTGTATACCAATGAGATATTTTCCGATCTCAAGTATATAATACGGATGCTTATTGCCGTGGGAGATAGAGAGAGAGAGTAAGCACAGCCTCACAGAAAACTGGCGTGAAACGGCGTTCTGGTGTTTTTCGACTAGTGAGTTAGTTTAACGGTGGCCAAACTTACCTTACCTTTTTCCTTATCCCTATTCCCATTCCCTCATAAAAAAAGGCGGCAACGCACTTTCGACTCTTCGGATGTTGCGATTGTCCATAGACGACGGCAGTTGCTTTTCGTCAGGGACACCGTTTGCACAGTTGCGCCCCTAATTATCATAAAAAAATTTACAAAACAATTAGATTACGGGGTACTGGAGGTACGGGGAAAACCGAGGAAAACATAAAATTTGTTGCATATATTATGCAATATGTCAGTAGTAAAATGCAGCTGACCTTCGAGATAATGTAATATGACAATCGTACCGCAAATAAACAACACACAGTATTGTAAGCACTTATATTTATGTGCTACGTTTTGTTTAGGATCTAAACGTATTATTATGCACTAGAGGCCGCCCTGTGGTCTCGTTACCAGGCCGTTCAGTTTTGTTAAAAAAATCACAGACCTCAACCATAAACAAAAAAGTATTTAGGGTATTTTTATCGTGTCATATCAAAATATTGTAGTGTGCGTAGCGTTTTATTTATTAAAAATATGTAAGATAAAAGCATATTTTAAAATAATATTGCTACTCTACGCTTCTCCTCCATATGGACTATAACTGGGAGAATTTTCATGCTTTGACATCTACGCGTCTTTCGTAAAAAGGGGTACAAAGTTTCCGCTCGCGATTTGCTTAAGATTGGCGCCTTGCGGTATAGTTCCTTAACCCTGTGTCAAATTTCTATACAAACCAAGATTGTCAACCACAAGTCACAAAATTAGTTGAAAATCGCTTTTTGTATGGGAATGACAATTTTTTGTTAAGGTTAATGAACCATACCGCCAATCTTGAGCAAATTCACTATACATTTTAGTATGCTTCAAGGGGACCTGAAATGTTGAGTTTGAAAACTTGCTTGATAATACCAGGGGGATAAGCCAAGATCTAAACATTTTTGTTTCGTTGTAGAATCGCCGAACAAAATGTATGAAAATGACATAAGGCGTAACGAACGCTTATTAAAAATTAAAAATCTTTATTGATGGTACCAATATTAATACAGATATTTCTACACAGCAGACAGTATATTGTTTACAGGTAGTTTTCACAATAAAAATGGTACTAAGTACCTAAACTAGGTCACATGACCTGTATAGGTAATAGTACAATTAATTCCAATGTAATCTACAACCTAGCTAAGTAGTCGCAATTATTATTATCATTTCTTCCCGTGGCGCTTTCCCTTTAGTTCTTTGACTTTCGGTCATTGCAACTTTGTGCTGTCTCCAGCTTTGTTTTGGAGAGCGAATTCTACTACTTTCTACTCCTACCTTCTTCTAAATAATTTCGTTGCAGGTCCCAAGGCAGCTTTAGCAATTCCTTTGGGCTCCCTGAGATCATATCTGCGGGTTTTCGTGGTTGGATACCGCTGCCGATCCTGGCGACACAGGAGATGCAGTAGTGGGAATGTGTGGTGGGCCAAAGCTCGTTAAAAAAATCGGTTCCGTAGTTTTGGAGATTACACGACACAAACATACACACAAACTCTTCCAGCTCTTAGATGGACTAGAGATCGCCCTGTTGTCAAAATTCGACCATACATTTTTAAAACCATTATGTTAAGGAGCTATAAAAACATAATCTATTAGCAACTTCAATTTTATGTCAAATATTAAATACAGCTCTCGTTAAAAGGCCATTAAAATTGATAAAAAAATAATCAAACTTCAACCATAGACAAAAGAGTATTTCGTGTATGACACCACACAACATAATCGAAAATGTTGTAAAAACGGGATAATTTATAAAGTTTCACGCGGACGTAGTCGCAGGCGACAGCTAGTCTATAATAAGGCAACAGTAATAATGATCGACCTAGAATAGACCTAGATTCTAGTGTTTGTCCTTATCTTCATCGCCTAGGGCACGGTTATTACCTCCACAGTCAGACAATATGGCGTGTTGCGTTAAAATGCTGTTCGTCTAGACCACGACCACCATTTCGTTGGTCAGTCATTAAACTAATTTTATGAAGTTTCGTGTATGAGTTGACGTAGATTAAATAGCCTTTTAGCGTTCCTCGATAAATAGACCAGACCAAAATAATTTTTTAAATCCGGCCAGTAGTTCCTGAGATTAGCGCGTTTGAAACAAACAATCATACAAACAAACTCTTCAGCGTTGTATTATTAGTATAGATTCTCTTTATTTTTTCCACTATTCAATCATTTATAATTGTAACATTTTTTTATTTTACGATAATATGACACCAGCAAGCCTGAAACGCCAAAATTCGTTTGTCACGCGGGAACCGTACGTTTTTCCAGAATAAAAAGTATCCCATGTCTGCGGCCGGGATTCGATGTGTGCCCATACCAAACATTTTAGCGGTTTGAATGTGAAGAGAGGAAACAGACACACTTTCGCATTTAAAATCTTAATATAGACTGTTAAAAATTTCCATAGTAAATTTACTAAGCTTGCGTAGGAAGTTTTTACGCACCACATTTTTAGAAATGTGAAACTCAGTCATGGAATTTTACTACACAATTTATTACAGAATATTTGTAAAAATGCTACCTACTTCATATTTGAGCTATTACAAAATGTAATATTACAACAAATGCGTGTTTAGATTCCAATACAATACAAGATTTTGTAATTTTAGGATGCATTTGCGTAGTAAAATTGTAGTAAATTTACAACAAATTTTTAACAGTGTGGCGTTTTAACAAACTTATTAGAGGTTAAACTTACCCCGCTGGCCGTGTAGTACCGCCGTACGGTACCATCGAGTCACGTGTACGAGTCTCATGTACGTTATTTCCACATCTCCTCGACGTCTGTTGTAGACGTTTGTAGGGCGGACGTAGGGCGGTGTACGGCGGGCGGGCGGTGGGGAGTGGGGGGGCGGATATCGCGAGAACAATCAACAGCAATGTCAATACTGTTATTGAGGATGTATTTGTGTAGAGGAAGAACAATAAATACAGGTGATTATCCTGTACTAGTTGTTGCCCGCGACTGCGTCCGCGTGAAACTTTATAAATTATCGCGTTTTCACAACATTTTTTGATTACTGATGTTTGTTATGACCAGTACCAGTCAGTAGTGCCACCTTGTAGTACATAACTACAAGTGGCAAAATGCCACGGGTCCCCAGTCGGAAGGGGCCCCCGATCAGCCTCCCTAGCGAGTGGCAAGCGATTTACAATAATCGCTTGACGTGTTTTTGAATTGGATTGACATAGTGGAACAAAAACGAATTTGCCACGGGCCACGAACGGTATAGTTACGCCACTGGTCATGACTCTCATCTTTTGTTACGACGTAGACGGAGTCGCAGGCATCAGCTAGTTTTAGTATAAATATATGTATGTAAGGTATTTATAATATGCGCAAATGTGCCTGAAATAAATGTTAAATAAATAAAATTAAGTTCGTTTATCGGACGGGAACATAGAAAGTATAAGTCCTTTTCCGAGACTCTACGTATCTCTGTATAAAATTTCAGCACAATCGGTTCAGCGGGCTGAGCGTGAAGATATAACAGACAGACAGACATACACGCTTCCGCATTTATAATATTAGTATGGACTAGTTGGTGCGTGCAACTTCGTTGCGAAAAAATTTGTATATCACGCGGGAACCGTACACTTTCCCGGGATATAAAGTATCCTATATGTTGTCCAGATCTAGTAGCTATTAAACAAAAAAGATTTATTCAAGTCCGTCCAGTAGTTCTCGAGATTAGCGCGTACAAAACCAGACAACTTTTTTTGTCGATTTATGTTCTATTACTGTTCCTTAGCCCCTCAACATCGATTATCTTGTAAAAATATTAATTGTACAGAATCATATGTATAGATTAAATGTTGAACTAAAAGAGATGATGTTGTTACAGGATGGTGACGTGATCGAGCTGTGTCAAGTCAGTGACGTCAGATCCGGGGGAGTGCCCAAGGTAATAATAATATAATATGGACGCTTTACACCACGTCAGTCTGGCCCCATAGTAAGTACCCGAGGGACTTGTGTTACAGGTACCAGACAACGGAAATATATTTAATACTTTTATACTTTACACATAGTTAAGATTTTTATTATATGATACACATATTTAATACACATCCAAGACCCA
>JAOTAV010044846.1:0-17282 GCA_026546445.1 Cyclargus thomasi
TAAAAGAATTTATTAATCCTGACGAATCCATTAAGGATAATGAAAAACTATTATTGAATTATTGCATTGTCATCGATCCTTGATACGTATGCAAAGTTTCAAATTAATTAGACTTCTGGAAATCGGTGAAAATAATGTTCAAAGATTCCATTACATACGTACATACATACAGGCCGAGCTAATAAAAGCGTGTTAAAAACGCACATAATAATGCAGAACATACCGATAGAATTCGCAACACTAATATTGCAGTTCGCAAACTCGGTGACCACGATCAAAGAATCTAGGTATTAACTGAAGTTTTTAAAATATCCAGCCGTACGCCGTCGGTACGTTACTTGGCAATTTAAGTTTCGAAAACTGAGTACGACGGCAGCTAAAGGTTAGTTAAACGCCAGACGCGAGAGGTTACTATTATAGTTGACAGCTCGCAAGGGAGGAGATGTGGCGATTTATGAAATTCTGGCACTTGTCAGCGGGGTATGCCCGCGTGGAAATTATTTCAAGGAAGCATTTTATCGCAATAAAAAGCATCATATATTCTCATTCAGCTAAGACATCTGCACACTGAACCTAAAACTGAAGTATAAAATAAACTAATTTTGATGTAAATGTCTAGTTTTGTTGATTATTATACTTCCGAATTTATCCAGCATCGTGACTAGCGCCATCTAGACTTAAGAGGTTTTTCCCGTATACGAAATTTTGTATTTATCTGTAAGTCTATAAAATAATTGGTCTTTACTACTACCAAGGCTTTATAATTATGATTGAATTCGTGATACTGTATGTTGTTGTTGTTTGAGAGCCCGCCTTAAATGTTTAGTTTATTCTATTTTAGAATCAATTGTTATGACGGAAACATTAAAATTTTAGCTGTTAAGATATTATCATACGTACAAACTTTTATATCTGGTTTACACGTATTAAGTAGATAAGTAGGTGACAAAATTTTAACCTAATTTTAAGTTAATAATTGTATGTAAACAAAATTTAATAGTAGGCTGCCAGTTAAATGACTTATTAATTAATTTATTTAGAATTAAGTTAAATTAAAACTTCGAATTAAGTTAAAATTTAGTTAACTACTTATCTACTTAATATGTGTCACATACCACACACAAGTGTCACTTCTAGTCACACTTTTCAATGTATATAGTACATTTACTTAACTTGTTTTGCAAGTCATAATACCTTACAGTATATCAACTATACTAAACTCTACTTTTGAAGTAAGCCTAATTCAGAAGCAAGTTTGTCAGCAACAAAAAATTTTTTTATTTGAACCACTGCACATTATATTTTTTTGTTGTTAGCGTAAGATTTGGAAGGGTCTAGTATAAGGTTAGTTTACTGTACTCACCTATATTGTATCAGTTAGGCGAACTGATTGTAAAAATCAAAAGTACCCTCACTTATATCAACTTTTTTCTCATTAGTCATGTACAGTACCAATACAAATAATGTTTTGTGACTAATAATATATAATCATATAAATCGTAATTTTCTTTTTCAATAATTTTTAAGCTCGCTCGAGTTTGTTATAATATGCTAAACAATTTATTTCAGACAATTTCAGTCCAAACTTGTTTGTAACCGAAATCTTAAAGAAATAATTTTTAATTAAACCTTAAAAAAATAGTATAAAATCTGTTCTTGTTACGAAAATCGCTTTAGCGCATGACTCGTACAAGCAAGAAAGCTCACGAACGCTTTTAACTCTAATTTTAGTAATTTCGGTCGGTTTAAGTCGATTGCGCCGCGACGCGTGCATGTGATGCAACTAAGATCATTACCGCTAATGGCATGGTTCTTGCCAAGTGTTGTAGCGTCGGGTGTAGTCGGGTGTAGTCGGGTGTTGTCGGGAGGTGGTGTCGGAAAAACGTTATCAATCTTACGTGGGATGAACGCTGTGTTCATCATCATTACGCGAAATTACCGCGCATTTCCGCCGTTTTTATTGCAATCGCAAATAGTTCTGAACATCTTTTATAAAACTCTATATTAATGTTCTTGTATGCGCCAACGACTTTGACCGTATATTTGGAGTTTCGAACCAGTCTCCCCGCTAACAGAAATATACAATTAATAACAAGAATTCCTCTTTAGGGATTATATTATTACTTATTTAAAATGCATAAAAATCGTTTATATCAACCGGTTATGCAATATTCTGCAAAACATAAATGTCCGCGGTACATTTTCTTTCTGATGAACTGCCAGGTCAGGGATAAAATTTCAGCTAGAAGTTAAAGAATGAAAATCATTCTATAATATATATTTTTTGGTTATGTGCTGAACGTTTTAAGATACTAATTGGAGGTTAAACTTACCCCGCTGACCCATGTACAAGCCTTAAATCAGATAGATATGCGGTTAGGTTAGTTCTAAATACTTTTAAGTATCCATAATAATTATAGTAGGTATATATAGTTTGAAAAAATCTTAGAACATCCATAAGCTCGATGTATTAACGATTAGAAAATGCTAGCTACCTATGGCGTCTGGCTGTGATTGGAGTTGTTGACGAGTATAGAAGAACGTAGCCTTTCAGCAATGGACGTCAATGAGGTGATGATGATGAACAAGATAAAATCAACGAAGGTATATTAAAAAGTTATCAGATTCACACGCAATCAGACATATAATATAAATAATCAAAGTTTTGCGGCTTCGTATTTTCCGGTAAAATATATTTATTGCAAAAGCCATTTCAATTGATGTATCATCATAAAGTTTCTCAATAAATTCGTTTTATCGAAGGATCACATTACATTTCTCGGAGCAACGAAACCTTCATGAAATTAATTATTTTCTTTTTGTATAAAATGAGAATATATAAAATTTACATCAATTTTAACATATTACATTAATTATTCTTTTCGGGCATGTAATTAAAATTGTATCGATGTAATAATTTCACTAGAAACAATGTAATTGATAACCTGTAATTATATTTGAAAGCGAAGCAATTAAATTATCTCTGTATTCTTTTAACTCAAAAGTTTAACGTAAATTGAAACATAAAACCCAATGTATTAATAATTTATAACAAAATTGTAGACAGCAAGCTCACCACCACCAACGTGACCTTTTTTTTCACGCCAAGAAATGCATTTATGCATTCCACGGAGGACCGGAGGGAATCCTGCCGCGAATATATAGGACTTGCTGCGGTCGTCAAGCTAGTCCTTCGACCGCAGCCCAACCCACTAAAACTTGGCGGTGGACCTTCTTTCCGATGATGACGGAGCCGCGGGTACGACATTGCTAACCTGCCGAGGATTAATAGCTATTAAACGACGACCTCTGTGGTTCAGTGGGTACACGCGTTGGGGTACGCGGGGTCGCGGGTTCGAATCCCGCCGACGGAGCAAGTTTTTCAATGTTCCTGGATCACGGATGTGTATTATATATGTGCATTATATAATAAAAATCTTAAATATGTGTATTGTATAAAATTATTAAATATATTTTTTATTACTTTCATTTGACGTATTAAACATGCCAGAAGAGGATAACGAACTTTAAATAGTTATACGCTGTGTAAATATTTTTAGTTTTGGGGCTAGAGTCTACCAAATAGGTTAAAATAATAATATCACCTCGCTAAACACATTTCACGATAATCATACACTTTCGTTTGTGGTCTGTAATTTTTTTAATAAAATTTAATCAAATCAAAATCTTTTTATTCAAAATAAGTACTTTATGTACACTTTCTAAACGTCGAGACTACGGTGCCTACCACTGATTCGGGAACTAGCCCGGCGAGAAGAACCGGCGTAAGAAACTCGCAGTACCGGCGTAATACTCTTCGGAGTGTCAAAATTTCCTAAGAAAGTCAAAATCGTATTGGCCCACCTACACAGCCTTTATGCAACGTCATAAACATTATTATTAGCACTTTTATGCGAAAATTACTAACGACACATGTGTGACCTCTGTCTAACCGGTCCCGTGGCCCACTATACACAGTTCTGACACAGTATAATAGTATGCAGTAGACTAATTTACCTTGTGACGTGTAAATGAGATTTGATTTCTTTTTTTTCTTTGTATTAAGGGTAATAAAGTTTTCTACGGATCTACTGTTTTAATCTACCGCTAAGGGCAAGCGTAATAAGATAAAGGCAAGCGTAATAAGCGGTTCAATTATATGTTTCAGTAGTGAATTTTGCATAGAAAATAGTTTGTTTTAGGACTTCTTTTTTAAACTCAATATTGTAATATTTTATAAAAATGTAAAATATTATTCTCAAAAGAAGTTAAAAACAACTGACTGAGTGTATGAGAAGTTTGCTTTTACTGTTTACATGTTCGTAAAAATACTACATTATTTTTCTATTGAAATTAAATTGTATTAATAACTAAATCAGGGTATTTTTATATATAAGGTGATACTCTCTTTTTTGTTAATTCAGTTATAAAGATGGTCTACTGTATATAATTCAAATTGCGGTAAAAAGTGGTTTCACTTGTAATGATGTTGGTTGTTATACCGTCGACATAAAGGTGTGGTAGAGGTAAAATAACTCCGAATTAACAAGGAGAAGGTTGCTTGACAAAAGTGAATGTGTGCAGCCCTATTATAACCAAATATATACTCGTATGGAATACGATTGAGTAAGTGATTGTTTAAACAAGTGATTATTTAAAGGTAAAATATACAAACTAATATTATACATGGAAAAGTGCGTTTTGCATTTACGCTCCAAAGAAGCGAATAAGCGACTTGGTTTTTGGCATGCACTTAGTCGAAAGGATGAAGAGTAAGTAGTAACATAGGCTAGTAAATCTTCTTATAGAATGTCCAATATATTCGAGGCTAAAATATGATCTGACTAGATATAAAAAATAGCATAAAAGACATTGTGAAAGAAAACAAATTAAGAGAAGTTTCTTAGAATATTGTACTAGAATTCTAAAAGATGTTAACAGGAACCACAAAAATGAAAATGTAAATAGACTGTAATAACTGAGTATAGTTAGTATAATAATATTGTATATAAATATGAATAAATATCGAGGACAAGATTATTATAAATAAAAAAGCGAAGCAACGAATCAAGTTTTTTAATTTTTATTAACATCTAAGGCTACTTTTGGTCATAGAAAAGTATCACGTCGCCAAAGGAGGCCTACAAGAACATTCGTATTTCTACGCGAGCGAAGCTGCGGCAAGTCTATATATCTATATTCCATCTGGAATTCACAACTTTAAGGGTCTGTTTCACCGCTTACTGATAAGTGTCGGATAGTCTATCCACAACTTTTCGACGACGTCGACGTTTTCGTTGACGTTCTGATAAACATTTCTAGTGTCTTCTGTATATCTTCATCTTACTAGTAACTGTAGGGCTAGCATAGCGTCAGTAGACATACGAAAGTATAGACAGACTGACAGATGTTTGGGATAAACTGACAGATTTCCTTGCATCGTGCATCCGTCGCAATGACGTCACTTTGTCTATCTTACTGTAGAGAGAAACATTTGCTCGGTCGCTTTACTAGCTCTGCTCATAGGCGTATAAAGGGGAAGGTGGGGCGCCCACAACATAATAATCTGGTGAATACTTTTTATGGTTCCCGCGCGATAAACGAATTTTGGCGCAACGGAGTTGCGGATGTCATGTAGTTTCTAACATTTTATTATCTTATTTACTAGTTACTAAGCTTAAGTTAAAAGGGGCTCAGCCCCCCTCCCCCCTGAAAAATGGGTCTAGATACGCCAATGGCCCTGCCAGTAAACACTACTAACCTTGCTTATTAATATCCCACAGCACGACGACACAGCCGAGTCGCGCTAACCGCAGCGCTATGAGGCTGCCCAGCCCGCCGCCGCCGCCCGTCACCAGCGCTATCTTGTCATTTAGATCCTTCTTCTTGTACCCCACTATACTACGATATATCGCCTGGAACAAGCGATTGATTGGTCAAATTTTAGCCACAGCAAATATTAAACGCACACAAGTATCAAGGAGTGTTTATGATGTTGCTTCTTCACGAAGTAACTTCTGAGTAGTTCAAGCATAAAACAAGCAACATTATACGAATTTGAAAAATTAACGAAAAAAAAATTCTGACGCGCTGTCAAGTACTATACAAAAAATGTTAAGCGTTCGTAGCCTAATGGGTAACCCCGGTTCTAAAGAGACTTTTTCCGATCTCAAGTACATAATACGAATGCTCATTGCCGAGAGAGAGCCATGCTTCGGCATGGATGGGCCAGCTATGATACCACGGCTTCACAGAAAACTGGCCTGAAACGGCGTTGTGCTGTTTTTCGTTTATTGAATGAGTTTACCGGTGGCCCAAATTCCCTAGTCCCCCTATCCCTATTTCCTTTACCCTCCTAAAGGTCGGCAACGCACTTGCAACTCTTTGGATGTCACAATCAGAAATTTCTCAGGTTTCGTGATGTTTGTAGCAAAGAAACAGGATAATTTCAAGAGAAAAGTTATCACGCGGACGGAGTCGCGGGCAACAGCTAATTAGTTATAAAAAGTTACCTGTACAACACAACCCGCGGCGAAGACACACAAGGTCAAAAACTCGAATATTCTCTGCACTACGGTGTACTTGTCCCGCATGCACTCAGGGATCTCGCGGGTTAGGGGACCCGGCTCCCCGTTTAGGTAATCGGTCGACATGCTGACTTCAGACTAGCATCACTCGTGGCATATCACCCCTGAGTTGATCGAGCAACTGCGGAAGTGAAATCTGGAACAAACGAACAGGAGGTCAGGTGTTTGATTCTTAAACTGTTTCAATTTTGATTGAGCCATGCTCAAATTAAATCAAAATCTTTTTGGTCAAAATAAGTACATTAAGTACACTTTCTGAACGTCGAAACTACGGTGCCTACCACCGATTCGGGAACTAACCCGGCGAGAATTTTACCTAAAAGATGGAAAAGAACAAAATTATGTCTTAAAGCTAATGTAAAAAACAATAATTGTTTTGAGTTACATAAACAATTGTAAGTCAAAACAATATATTACAATGTATTATAACTTGTTTATAAAAAAAATCATGAATATAAAAAAAATAAACAATGTTACATAATTATAAGTCAAGACTTTAAATATTATGCAGAAGCAGCCATTCTACTCCCAGGATGTGCTGTCGTTAATAATATCATTAATTTTATAGTAAGCTTTAGCACGCAAACGTTCTTTTACGACTTTAAAACTTGTTTATAGAAAGATTTTGAACGTTTTCTGGGATTTTATTGTAAAGGCGAATACACCCTTAAAAGATTTACTTACTTTGTGTTACTTCTAGTATTCCTACAATGAATATCATTTTTAGATTTAAATCTACTTAGATTTTTTAACGTCTGTAGGTCTGGGTTTGAGTCATCTATATATAAGTACGCGAGTGGAAAACTTTGTACCTCTTTTAACGAAAGACACGGCGGTAGACCGACTTCCAAAAACGTGGAGGTTAAATGTTCGACTGTAGGTATTTAAGAAATAAAACACTACGCACACACACGGTAATAATCATACACGAAATATTCTATTGTTTATGGTTGATGTCTGTGTTTTTGTTTGCCTGGTAAAGAGACCTTTATGCTAAATTAAAGTGATTGGACTAATAACAAATTATATGTTTTATAGCTAAACTATACGATAGATTTAAATATTTATGGTCGAATTTCGACCACAGGGCGACCTCTAGTATTGATTATTATACTATTACACTTTGAACGTAATTACGTTTTTTACCGTGCAATGACGTGGTTGGTTTTCATAAAACAAGCGTCAGTAATCACAATGTAATCCACAGCACTCCGTAAATACTTTTATAATTTACAAATTTATGTTTATTATAATAGAAGTTACTAAATGGCAGGAAAAATAAGACTTTAATTAAAACAAATATTACATAAACGTATTAACGTTATTATAATGTTTATTGAAAATTATACAATAAATATTATTTCTATTTACGCATCTAGAACAAAAAAAAAACAACATTTGCGTATAAATAATTTGATGTATAATGTATTTTTTCAATATTTTTTAAGAGATTAACAATGAACACGTGCAAGACGCGTGAGTTAACAAAATATTGTTATTATATCGCCGCATAGAAAAGACATAAACGAGTCTAATTTAATGTCACTCGTAGGCATCGAGCATATATAACCAAAAGAGAAGTAATTGGAGTCATCTGTGTCCGAAACTCATCAGTTTATTACCTGAATATGTTTATTACCTGATAAATAAAGCGTTAACCGACTAACGCTCGTAATAAAACAGTACGCACCAATAAGAGACCTGTGTTAGTAGGGGAGCCCAAGAGGGGAACATTGATGAAATGAATTTTCTAGAGCGCGTCAGATTAAGCTTGTATAGGCTTTCTACATGTCTCTGGTTATCATGATATAAAAATCAGATTTCTTAGTTGGTTCGCTATTTAAAATTTATGCTATACACATATTTAAGATTTAATATAATCCACATATTTAATACACATTGAAGACCCAGGAACATTGGAAAAACCTTTGCTCCGTCGGCGGAATTCGAACCCGAGACCCCCGTCGTAAGCTAGCAACGCGCTTACTGAGACACAGAGGTCGTCATATCGATATCATGGATCCTATTCATAATTAGCGAATACAAACAATGACACGTGAGCACGATTATGTAGATGGCATACTCGCCTCTGTTCGCCTTTTGAGAATCGGTTCACTAGCAGCGGAGTAATCGTTGAACATACAAAAAAAAATATCTACAGCCGAACATATAACCTCCTCGTTTTTGGAAGTCGGTTAAAAACTTTACAAAAGCAAACACGATGATGTGCGAATTTAAACATTAACTGCAAAACGGATTCACACAAAAACATAAGCGTCATTTCAACTTAATGTTACTTTGGTTTCGAGTCAATCATACGTATGATTTCTTAATGTTATTTGCTGTAGGCTGTAGCTCAATCGCGGAATCAGTGAAAAGTCATTACGGGTGCAATGACTTCATAATGGATATCTCTGATGATGAGCGCTGGTGTGCGTTCACCTTAATGTTGAAACCTGTTACTTAAGTGTTTTGTTTTTTGTGTTAATATTAACGCCCTCTGATTTGATACTGAATATAAAAATAAAGAATCTGAATTTTAAATCGATATTTTTTTTCTTTGATGTCAACAAACTTTTATTAGGTATTTAGAATATTTGTAATAGCATTCAAATAACAATAATTATTGAATCGAGTTTGTCATAACATGTAGCTTTGTACCTCATACTCTTACTAGATACAGCTACGTTGCGCGAAAATTCGATTCGATACACGAGAACCGTACATTTTTCCCAGGATAAAAAGTATGCTGCCGTCCTCAAGCTAAAATGCCGCTATGGACAAAAAGTACTTTTTGAGTTATGAGCAAAAAACTCCGCATTTTTTCTATGGGCTTGGTACTTAATAACGGCAATAATAATTTTAATAACTCGATGACTATAAAAGCTACAATAATTTTTGATAATACACGTCGATAGAGCTTTTCAGCAAATTTCAGCAAAATCGGTCCAGTGATTTAAGTGTGAAGAGGTGACAGACACAGTTTCATATTTAGAATATTAGTATTCCGTGTGGAAGTATGGCCAGTAATTTTTCCTTAAACTACAATATCACAGAAAATTTACTAGAATCTTCTAGACCTTTCTACGTTAGGGACAGGAGGGACATGATGAGTCACTCGCACGGAACGGGCATGTCAAAACGGAACATGGCGCAGTGTCGCAACGCCACGCAACAAGTTGCGATATACGGACAGACATACCTAAACACCTACCACGAAGGTTATAATCTATTTCAGTTATTATATTAACCTTGTGATATACACGTTCTAAACTAAGGCTAAAGTTGCCTTCCCGAATTGCGTTTAAGCCTCCCTTACACAGGTTATTATCGGTCGATAATACCGCATCCGCGAAAGCAAGACTTTTTAACTGTCTTGGTTAGACATGTCATAGTCTTGGTTGGACCTTAGTTTACTAACTTAGAAACGAAGCTAGTTCTGACCTGAACCTGAGGTAACTAATCAGTGTTTTGCCACTGATAAATTAACCACCAACCAACTAACGCTCGCACTAAAACAGTACGCACCAATAAGGGGCCTGTGTGTGTGGAGATACTTTGAGACTCAGTGGCGTAACTACAAGCCGGCAAAATTCCACGAGCTCCCAGGAGGAAGGGGCCCCCGATCAGCCCTTCTAGACAAGTGACAAGCGATTATTTTTTACAACAACCGCTTGACGTATTTTTGTATTGGTTTGACATAGTGGAACGGAAACGAATTTGCCACGAGCCTCGAACGGATATAACACGCCACTGCTTTGAGTCCCAGTAAAGTAGGATATTCTTTATCCCGGAAAAAAGTACGGTTCCTGCGCGACGAACGAACTTTGGCGCAAAAGATAATTTATAACCCTACTTTTTACCTAAAATCCCTTTCAGTTAATTAGAAGTTAAGTACAATATTATAGTAACAACTGTAATATTATTTTAGATTATATGTATTACAAATATAATAATAGTTATCATAACATTGAGAGTAGGTTTTCCAACATTATAAAGCATTCAATTATAATTAATTGGCAGTTATTATAGCAGATTCTCATCACGATAACTCGAAAAATATAATTTCATAAAGTTCTAGCCATACACATAACACAATGTTTACGTAACAAAAAATTCAAAAACAGTTGTTATTTAAGAAAAGGACGACGATGGTTAATTTTAAGAGGAACAGCAGACGAAATGCTATCGGCTAAGTACGAATCGGACTCACGCACGCTCTTTGCGCACAGGGTAAATGGGGCGCGAGCGTGCCAGTCTCATCTCATTCAAAAGGTATGTAGGAAAAATTCGATACTTACTTTAGCGGGCAAAAATAGACACAGTAATGAAATAACCATTTAGCGGAACTCTAAAAGCATCATATTCAGCCAGAGTTAACAGATCTCACGTGCGTTAAATAAATAACTCATCTGATATCATTCGGTAAATTAATTTTAATTAGCATTTAATAATTAGAACACGAAAAACTTAAGCAAGGACTAATTCTTAAACCTCTTCATTATTATTTTATCATTTTATAGGAGTTTAGTGTTTGAGTGTTTAAAGAGTTTTTTTTTATTTGCCCATATTGTTTCACAGCTGGACAAAGGCCACACTATAGCTTCCAAGGGGGCTAGAACGTTGCCGCCCTTGCCCTATTTATAAATATTAGAGAAACCCTGTGGTCGAAATTCGACCCTAAATATTTAAATCCGTCGTTATCAGAAGCTATAAAAATATAATCTATTCTCAATTCAATCACAGACTTTAAATTGGTATAAAGGTCTGGGTTACCAAGCCATTAAATTTTATAAAAAAAATTACAGACTTCAACCATAAACAAGAGAGTATTTTGTGTATGATTATTGTGTCATGTTAAAAATATTGTAGTCTGCGTAGCGTTTTTTTTATAAAAATATGCATGATTAAATCATATTTAGAATAATATTGGTATTCAACTCCTCAACCATATCCATATCAACTATAACTAGGAGAAATTTCATGCTTTTATATCTACGCGTCTTTTATAAAAAGGGGTACAAAATTTTTTCGCTCGCATATTATTAATGTGTAGACCTAACCCCACGGATTAAAAAGTTGCAATTAATTTATAACAGCGTTTTAGTTTAGTCTCCGGAATCAGGATGATTTCATCGCTCGTAAAACATCAACGAAAATCGAGCGTTTGAGAATTGGTTCCATTTCAGGGCTACATTGTTGGATTCGATTCAAGAGATTCAGATTCAATGAGAATTAGGTCCAGGCGTGCGGTTAATTCACAACATCCAACGTAATTGGAGATATGACTTTGACTGCAATGAGGCTATCGTTATATAATGCTCGTAACATCATATCTAGAAACGAATATGTCCTTACATTGCTGTGATATAAAACGGCTAATATGTCTTTATACAATACAGTAAGTGGAGTGAAGGGAGTGGTCACATAATAGTTACTAGTTTTGTTCATGTAATAACACAACTAATCAAGTAATGAGCATACTGGGACGGGAAGTGCTGGGCGCATCGAATTTTGCATGCAGATTTTACGACTGATTGGGGTCGCGTGACCACCATTGACGTCCTTTAACTTTATACTAGAGGTCGCCCTGTGGTCAAAATTCGACGTCTGTCATGTCTGTCAGTATAACACAGCACAGCAATTGTTTGGGAAGATATTTATATATAGCTGTTAGGCAAACCGTTAAAGCTAATTAATTAAGCTTTGGCAACTCCTTAGTATTTTCCCTTTCGACCATTGTTAGGTGTCACAATCGAGACACATTTTCGCACGTTTAATGCAATCATGTATGCATATAATTTTTCACCAGGAAGCTTGCATAAAATGAACTTTAATCCGTGGATATAAAAGTTACATTACGGCTAGAACAACATTGAACTGCGGTTGTGCGAACCATTGTGATATGCCATTGACACACGCGTATTGGAAACCACAACAATGTATTGTGCCAAAGCTGCTGTTTACAATCGTTGTTATTGTTGTTTAGAGTAAGGCCACACGGCCGCCGAGGTGACGCAAAGAAAATCACAGATCACAGTGGAATTACTCTGTCGCTGCAAAAGGAATAGAGGGTCCGATTAACCCTATAGGCCAGCTATAATGCTGCAGCCTAAGGCTCGAAAATCGGAAAGCGTTAAAGTTAATTTAAAAAACAAGCTAAATGTCCAAAACAAAAAAACCCGACTGCAGGAACCATTGCAATTTAAATATTTATATTTCTAGATTGGCTATTTAAATATTTATAAATACACACAGAACAATAATTTTGGTACAAACTTTGCCTTGTTTTTACTTGTTTTCTAGTGATGAATTTTAATAAATATTGATTCCTCTCGCAAATTATTCACGACGAAAGATTTAAAATATTGATTTAATTATCGAATGAAATCGCTCATCCTAATGAACACTATATCGAAGTTGACAAATGACTACACGCTGGCCGGCAAACGCGGAATCCCTAAAATAGTACATTAATGATTTCAAAGCTACACTTACACTCGTTTTAAGAAACCGGCGCGGCGACCGTCACAGAAATTGGTATGTGGTTATCATTCTAGAACTTTGAATAGTAGTAATTCATACAGTCTATATACCTCTAGAGTGCCACTCAACGTTTACCGGTACACCAAGAGCGTTCTTGCAAAACTTATTGCGATACGCGCTCAACGTGTTCATATGAGCTTTCGACACAGACACACAAACGTATCCTGACCTTAGTACATTTACTACTCAACACTAGAATACGTTTACTTCATAGCCTGCTAATTAAGAATGTTTTAGAGTTATAAAATGGTAAAAAAATCTGCAAAGCAAAAACAAGGAAGTCATTAGAACCAAATAAAATAAAGTGGTCATTTTATGAAATGAAATCACGATTCACAATATCATTTATAAAATTTAAATTTTTAAAAATTAAAAGAATCGTATAATAATTACAAACCTCTTATCACTCGCTATTTATTATATAAATAATAATCAAAAATTTCTGATATGATGAAAACAGTTTAAAAGTTTTTTTTTTAACTTAGACTGATACAAACCTGCTATATGGAAAGTGATGGTATATTACTATGATATAATTACAATATTATTAAGCTAGTTTATTAGTAGTGATTAAACCATAAAAGCTAGTGCTACAATCAGAGGCGTAACTATACCGTTCGAGGCCCGTGGCAAATTCGTTTTCGTTCCACTATGTCAATCCAATACAAAAACACTTGTCAAGGGGGGCTGATCGGGGACCCCTTCCAGTTGGGGCCCGTGGCATTTTGCCGGCTTGTAGTTACGCCACTGGCTACAATTATATCTCAACATAGTTGCAGACAAAAGCTAGTCAACAACGATTAAATCGATTGATTACAAAGTAGTTTGTAAAGTTAATGATTCATTACTGACAGCTATTAATTACTAAGTAAATAAGAATGTGTTATGGAAAATATCCAACAGAATATGAGGAATACTTAAAACCGAATAAGGATTTATGTTTCTTATTAACGCATCTATAGTTTATCCTACAAATCCGATATTATACTTACTACTAATATATAATAAATGCAAAAGTTTTTGAGTGTGTTAGTTACTAAAGCGGCTGGAGCTTAAAGCCTGGATTAACACATAGGTTACTTTTGACTGGGGTAAAACATCACAACGATTTTTTATTTTTTAACCTATCGACCGCCGGTGCTGCTAGTATTTATATTATACAGAGAAGTCTCAGACCCAATTTTATTTTTTATTATTATTATATACAGCTGTAATTAAGCTTAATGAAAAAGCAACTTTTTTTTTTCTGTACATCAATAATTACATACTTTGATGACCTCCGTGGCTCAGTTGGTAAGCGCGTTGGTAGCTTAAGCCGGGAGTCGCGGGTTCGAGATCCGCCGACGGCCGCAAAAGTTTTTTAATGTTCTCAGATCTTGGAGGTGTATTAAATATATGTATCATAAAATTAAAATATTAAATGTGTATAGTATAAAGTACTAAATATGAAATATATTTCGTCGTCGTCTGGTACCGTATTTACCGCGGGACCAGAGTGACGTGGTGTGAAGCGTCCATAGATATTATTATTATTAGTTAACCACTATAGCATCTTAATTTAGTACACATTATTACAATTCTTTAGTTCTTAAGGAACAATACTGCATTCATAACTCAAAATCGGATTTTTTGTTGGATAACACATAAATGCTTAAGCGTCCATTTATAGTTAGCTAATACCTATATACGGAGCCCTTTGTACGTAAATCCAACTCAAACTTGGCTGATTCTCTATATATAATTATAGCCTATGTGACAACGTAACAATCTAACGGTGAAAGAATTTTTGAAATCGGATCAGTACTTTTTGAGTTCATTCGTTTATACAAAAATATAAATCTTTCCTCTTTATTAATAGTGTAAAATGTAAGATGTCGACTGGCAATCAGTGTTACAAGTATCAGACAGCGGAAGAATATTAATCTTTATATTAATACGCGAACAACTTTGTATCCCTTTTTACGAAAGACGCGTAGATGTAAAAGCATGAAATTATTCCTAGTTGTAGTTGATATGTAGGAGGAGTGTGGAATACAAATACAATTTTAAAATGTGCTTTAATATTGCACATTTTTAATAAATAAAACGCTACATATACTACAATACGCACACTATAATATTTTGACAAGGCACGATAATCATACAGAAAATGCTTTTTTGTTTATGGTTAAAATCTGTGATATTTTTTTAAAATAAAATTGAATGGCTTGGTAACGAGACTCTAATGCCAAATTGAAGTATGTGATCGAATTGATAATAGATTATAGTATAGTAGTTGTTTTATAGCTCCTCTACACAACGGTGAAATAGTTAAACAAAATATAGAATTTCGAACATGGGAACATACCTCTAGTTCCTATTAACTTTACAATATACATAATATCATAAAACTTTATGACTCATGACCCATGTACTCGCCTAATAAGTTCCAGTCAAACAAACAGTTTGTATGCAGTTTGTATCTGTTATCCGTATAATTAAGACTTATCTCTGTTCAGAGTCCCTTAATTATGTGAAGGTCGGTCGGTCGTTCATATTATTTTATTATATGATGCAAAAATAATGGATATCCATTATCTTTTAATGTCCTGTTTTAAACATAATAAAATTGTTTACAACTTTAAACAAGCCATAACAAAAAAAATGTAACATTAATAGATAATAACAACTCTTTATTGTACACCAAAATAAAATACATGCAAATGATACAGCAAAAAGTATAACTAATTAATGATGTACAAAAGGCGAACTTATTGCTACCAAGCAATCTCTACCAGTCAACCTTTTGTAGCTGATGACATTTTATTATATTATGACAAGTTTTTGATAAGGGTCAATGACCGCTACAATATACCGTGAGTATAGTATAGCGATATCAAAAGACTATCCTATTTAAACCACGTCGGGGTTTCCCGTGGGAATGCTGGCGGATCCTTGCAGATCTTATCAGGAGGAATTCCGTGTTAGTATGCTTTGTAGTGCTTACATGTCATAAACGTTGAGAATTCTAAATGACCAAGACATAAGGGTAATACAGGATATCAAACAATAACTAGCTTTAGTCTCGACAGATGCTGTCCTACCGGGTTTGTGAATCTAAGCCATTCTCAAATTCTCTTGAGTACCTACAAAAAATTCATCAAAATCGGTCGGGTCATCTGAGAAAAGTTCAGTGACAAACACGCAAATACAAAATACAAATGTATTGTTTGATGTATGATATGAAATTACAATAAATGGAGACAAAACTATGGCGTACGACTGTATAATGATTAAGCTTATTAAATAAAATTAAGAGCATTTTGAATGGTCATCATTTACGTTTGAAGATTTACTTTTACTTTGAGCCCAAGCTAAGCATTACCTTTGGCAAGTACAAATAAAATACCCGAATGCGAAAAAGAAATAAATGGAAACCCATGTTTTCACATTTAATATTCGAGCTTACAAAAGGTAATATTTTCCACAATGCTATGACTTGTAGTCAATAAATGTGATTTTTCTGTCGTAAATTTGGCTCGATTGAAAACGGACAAGGGATAACGACCGACACGGCCCTGATATAGAGTACAGAAGGACAGAGGACTAGCCGGGACTGGCTGAAAAAAAAAATACCGCTTAAAACGAAAATTTAGATTAAGCCTCTAGCGCCGCTCGCTTAGCTGAATATTTCCGTGGCACTATCGATGCGAGTACCACGCGGAAACTTCGGGCAGCGCGAGCGGTATGACAAGTGGAAACGCGAGTGACCCGTTCACGTCATTTTCACGATGCGTCGCTGTTCACATACCCGTTAAGTGTCAATAATACGTAAGTTTCCCTTCTGTATCTGCCTATTCTGTGGCCACGGCCTAGGGACGTCCGAATTGAAAACGACAGAGGACGGTCAGTCTAACATTATTACCAAATAATACAACCTGTCCGACGGTTTTTCAAATTGAAGTTGTCGACTCTTTCGTATTTGTTAGATGATAATTAAAACAAATAAAAATAATTCATTTCTGAGTAAATTAGAACCAAATGTTTCCAGAATATCTCTTTGTTTCTAAGTAGGTTTTATATTTTGTAGTTGAAATCTATATATATAAAAGAAAGTCGTGTTAGTTACACCACTTATAACTCAAGAACGGCAGGACAGATTTGGCTGAA
>JAOTAV010044867.1:0-17278 GCA_026546445.1 Cyclargus thomasi
GGTTTTCCTTCCTGACGCTTTAACTTCAGAACGCATTAACCGATTTCCATGATTCTGCATTTGTTGGAAAGTTCTCGGACTCCGTGAGGCTTGTAGCAAAGAAACTTAGGAAAAATTTCAAGAGAAAAGCAGGAAACAGAGAACATATTTTTCCACATACAGCGCTATATTTGACCGAATCGGAATATTTAAATGTGCCGTTTGGGAGTAGAACTCTAGCTTCCACAGTTAAGTTTCATACGAGAAAACTAAAAAATTTAGCAACAATAGTACTAATACTTAGCATCAAATAACGCGAACTACGGTACTAAGAACAAACGAAAAATCACTTTAATATTCCAATGAGAAATATTTAAACTCGTGATAATTCAAAATGAAACTCCGCCTGTCTTGTGCAATTACGATAAATTCGCTCCGGAGGGTTTTCGTCTTCGTAATTTCGTACGAATTTTCCTCTAGCTCGTAAAGTTCGGTGTTTTATAAAAAGGTAGAACACATTGTAGGCTGTAATGGAAAAGGCTGGTACTCTGTATGTAGATTGTGTTTACTTAGTTAATAAAATATATAAAATATCATCATCATCATTATGGTATAAGATGTCATCTTATAAAAGTACTTATACTATGTCCCTTATCTTCAAATTTAAGCGAAATCGGTTCGGCGACAGAGGAATAGATTACGACATACTTTTTTTTTAATTATCTATACATATTATAATAAAACAGTAAAATTGGAGTGTCTGTACATTTAATATTTTTAAAAAATAATTAAAAAAAAAAGGGTGCTAAAGAATAGACAAAAAAAAGTTGTCTGTTTGTTTGTACGCGCTAATCTCAGAAACTACTGGACAGATTTGAATAAATCTTTTTTTTTTGTTTAATAGCTATTAGGTCTGAGCAACATATAGAATACTATTTATCCCGGGAAAATGTAAGGTTCCCGCGTGATATACAAATTTTTGCGCAACGAAGTTGCGGTCACCAACTAGTTCATAATATTTTAGTAACACGTTGTATGCTCGATATATAAGCTAAGCTAGAAGTTAGAGAAGCCTTATTAGTCATAATTATGATCTATTATTTAACCGACTTCCAAAAACGAGGAGGTTATTATGTTCGGCTGCGAATATTTTTTTTTTTATAAAATGAACGGGTTTTCCTTCCTGACGCTTTAACTTCAGAACGCATTAACCGATTTCCATGATTCTGCATTCGTTGGAAAGTTCTCGGACTCCGTGAGGCTTGTAGCAAAGAAACTTAGGAAAAATTTCAAGAGTAAAGCAGGAAACAGAGAACATATTTTTCCACATACAGCGCTATATTTGACCGCGGACGGAGTCGCGGGCAGCAGCTAGTACTCTGATAAAAATAAACTTTATTATGCTTCCCCCTTCTACACAAGAATTTATTCCCAGGGTTATTGGTCACTACCAGCAGCGATTTTAGGAAAAGCTGGGACGCCCCCCGCTTCCTTGGAGCCTAGGGGCCCGGGGCGCCGCGTCGCGCTAAACTAACCATCTTTATAATAAAATAACAATCTTTATAAGATTCGAGAATTTTCAATATATGTATTTGAAATGAATTTAGGGGGCGCCAAATAAATCTCACCTAGGGCGCTAGTAGGAGTAAAGCCGCCACCAGCTATTACAATCTAAACATCAACCCGTCGCATACACAATATTACGAGTTGTAATAAAATCTTTATGTTTATAGTCCAGGGGCCAGGCCTCTATAGTCCGGGAGGCAATAGTGTTACCTGCACATATTTTGGCGGTAATTTAACATGCTACCGGCCAAGTAACAAGAAAATAGCAGTAAGCAAATCTTACAAATAACACGAAACTACACAGGGTGTAACAAAAGCGGGAGTGCTGTACGGTCTGCATCTTTTAAAGTGAATGCGAATGTAATAACTTTTGTTTTATACGCATATTCGCTATTACTTGATAGTCTTAATAATAGAATCTTTATAAACATACTTTTTTATTATTTTACTAGTTTGTAGTTTAAAAAAAAGTTTGAAGTTATTTAGCCGCGGTGTTGTCCGCGTGGTGTGGTCGTGATCCCGCGGGAGCATTTAATCGGAATGACAAATACCTTAAAGCATTTAAATCACTTCATTGATCAGTCTAGTTGTTTTATCGCAACAGAATATTTTACCATATTTACCAAACGAACAAACTTTCACTATCATAACATTAACCCCACTATATTTTTACGTTGTTTTTCTTTGAGGCATGTCCTCAAGATTTGAATAACGCCTACGTACTTTTACTAGGCTCACAGAACATCAAAGATGGTAAGCGTTCCCAATATAGTGCGGAAAAGACTTAATGAAGCTTCAGGATCCTTTCGCAATCCTTACTTCTGTCTCTCTTCAACACATATATCTACCTCTCTCACAAAGTGGCAAGAATTTAATTTATCTGTCGTCTACGAAAACGTTTGACTTCCTCTGTGTTTATTACAATGGAAGGCATTTTTAACCGACTTTCAAAAAAGGAGCAGGTTTCTCAATTCGACCGTTTGCTCTTTTTTTTATGTTTGACTACGCATTATTTCGCCCTTTGTGAACCGATATCGAATCGAAATTTTTTCGTTGTTTTTACTAGAAATAAGGGATTAGGAAAGTTGGGCCACAGGTAAACTCACTCATTAAACGAAATACAGCACAACGCCGTTTCACGCCAGTTGTCTGTGAGGTCGTTGTATTACTCCGGTCGAGCCGACTCATCTACGGCAATGAGCATCCGTATTATGTACTTGAAATCGGAAAATGTCTCATCGGTACACGGCTCAACCGGGGTTCGAACCTGCACCCTCTCGAGTGCGAACCAAAGGTCTTACCCACTAGGCTACGGACGCTCATTCCTTTGTTTCATGTTTCATCCAAACATCCAAAAAAAAAAACTTTTACTATCTGGCTCTCGCATGATAATGTTGCAAGCGAAATGAACAGAAATGAATTATTTTTCACCACCAGCCGACGACGGTGTTAATAGATTTATACGCGCATCACGCAGTCCCGCGCCATGAATACAAATGGTTCCGCAGCTGATTTACTGATAGTGTCACATTAAATCCAGTTTCATCCGGTCTGTAATGTCCATTGAACCAGATTGGACTGGGTTCAAACAAGTTTTTACTGGAATAATCTGGAAATATTGTAATTATTATTCTGAATTTGCTCAATATTGCCGATTGGGTTCATTAACCCTCTGGCAAAGAATTTGTCATTTCTATACAAAACGCGATTGTAAACAAAGTGTTGTGTTGTCACTTTGTTTGTTGACAATCGCAGTTTGTATAGAAATTGTGACAAGAGGGTTAATAAACTATACCGGCAATTTGGTCGAAAAGATAATAGTAAAATAAGCGCAACTCTTATAACCAAGAAAATTTGAAGAGAAAAGCAGAAAAAACTGGGAAAATCAACGCGGAAGAAATAGTGAGTAAAAGATTTAGAATTATAGATGTAACTAGCAGCTACCAGCGGAGTTAACAGACTTTGTACTGCCGGTCTTGATGGTTTATAAATATAAAGCATTCTCAAATCCCCGAAAAACTTTCATCATCATAATTTTCATCAAAATCAGTCCAGTCGTTTGGGAGGAGTTTAGTGATATACCAGATCCGGCAGACGTGGTCGTGCTGGGCTGATTTGTAAATATAAACTTATTCTCTTTCTCATGTCTTCTTAAATACACAATAAAATTTCATCTAAGAAAATCGGTAGTTTTGAAATTTTTTTAACTTAAAAAAATATTTAAAAAATGTATTTTTAATGATCCAAACAATAGTATATATTTAACCAGGCAAGTTGCATCTCAAATTATTTTCCTTAAGGCGAATACATGCGCAAACGGCCTTGGCTTGACTTAATTTGGACACATTTGGAGCTTCGAACCTCTCCCCCCGCTAACAGAAAATAATTAATATTCATTTAATAACAACAAGAAATAAGAATTCCTCCTTAGGGATAATAGTGTTACTCATATTGTATAAAAATTCCTTCATCTTAACCGACTAGTTTCGCAGTTTATGCAACTGTTTGGAAAAAAAATCGATTTCCACGTTTTTTTTTTCAGATGAACAATAAGCTCTGGGCAATATTTCTCGCTAGAAGTCAAATAATGAAAATCATTCTATAATATATGTTTAATTTGGGTAACGTTTTAACGTTTATTAGAGGTTAAACTTACCTCGCTGGCCTATGAAGAAGCCTTAACTAACCACGACTTTTGTTATTTGCATTTTGATTTGATATTATGATATGAATCCAGAATTGCAAATGTCTATTTCCACATGATAATAATATACGGAAGTACAGTTATTATAATCACATTTAAATACCAGGGTCGGATTATATTGCGCTGTTTTTATATTATACTCGATGGTGCCCGCAACTTCGTTGCGCAAAAATTTGTGTATCACTCGGAAACCGTGCATTTTCCCATGATAAAAAGTATCCTATATGTTGCCCAGACCTAATAGCTATTAAACAAAAAAAGATTCATTCAAATCCGTCCAGTAGTTCCTGAGATTAGACAACTTTATTTTTGTCGATATTTGTTTTATTACTGTTCCTTAGCACCCTCACATTGATTATTTTGTAAAAATATTAAATGTACAGACACTCCAATTTTAATGGTTTTATTATATGTATATATTAGGGATCCACCCCGGTTTCACACAAGTATTAATTAATAATAATTAACAATCGCGTAAAAAATCTAGACCATTAAAACGCCATCTGGCGAATCAAGTTCGAAATTTTTACCCGACCGCACCAGAAGGAGGTTTATGTTCTTCGAGAGTATGTATGTATTGTTTGGCACGCTCTGCAACCTAAACGGCTGGATAGATTTTAACGTTTGAGGTATCGTTAGATTTGTCTTGATGGCGCAAGTGGCACTGAGTGAAATAAAAAATGGCGGATATTGAAGTCAAAATTGTGAGGTTCAAAAAAACTATCTTCCGCCCATGTCGAGTAGGTTATCAAAATGGAGGGCTAGAATTCTAGAATTATACATTACTTGATGTTTAAATGTCATTAGTTTCTGCAGTCGGGTTTTTGTTTGTGGATATTTCGCTTGTTTGGCAGTTAGTTGGAGTTACAGTACTGCAGGGCAATCGCGCTATTTAGAAACGTTTCAATTCAGGTTCGCATTTGGTTCGGTTATGTTTCAGTTACGGTTTAGCTCCACTGCGGTTTAACAAATTTTGGTATCGTGCTAACATTCGAGCCATGTTCCAACCGTAACTGAACCTCAGACGTAACTCGAACCGAACTAAACGTGACAAATATTGCAGCAGACCAATCAACGCCCTTCTGAATCAATTTTAATTGGCTTAAATATGAACGCGACAAAGCCGACGCGTTGATTCGTCTATAGACATATTGTTTGGTGTTTATGTAATACGAGTGGTGTTTATGTGATAAGATCAAATGTAAAGTTAATTTTTAACCAACTTCCTAAAACGAGGAGGTTATATTGTAGTTGCGAATGGAAATGCTAAAATTAATTTCGTATAATGTTAACACATTTTTTTACGATCTCCATTAGTGAAGTGACTCGTAATAATAATATAGTTTTTGTGACACATAATGCGTAGAATTTCGATGGACATGTCAAAGATTAAAAATCAAAACACTTCTCATTAAACTAAAAAAGTCATAATATCGTATATCATATAGTTTGATTATTTATTATATTCATTGTTTTTTAAACAATTATACTTTCTTCATCGATTTTCGTCAATTTAACACAGCAAAACACTAAAATAGCTTCGGACTAACTTTTCGTTTGACAGCGTCTGAGTTGCGTTTGAGTTCCAACAACGGTTCAGCTTCGTACGACTAAGCTGTCAAAACGATAGCGCGATACGAAATACGTCAAAAAGTCGAGTAACGTTTCAGTTTCGTTTGCGTTTCTGCTGATCATGCTCTTAAGTACCAAGGCCCGTATTAAGTCAGCGATTAATACATTGCATTTATAATCATACAGTATCGTTATAAACTTTTAATTAACTATAAACAAACATTATTACCATAATCCTGCAACTGATTTCGACATGTTTAAGGAAACCTTTCTTCAACGTGACATCACCGTCCATGGCCCGCTTAACTTTTCTACAATGTTAAAGTTTACTTCGGTATTTAAACGATAATGATCCTTAGTTCCTTACACATCTTAGCTTAAAGGTCGTGTCATGAGTAGTATGACTGTGAACTGCAGTGGTCTGCAGTGACCATATGGTCGGCTGTTTGTCTCATTCAATTCTATTCATTTTGATAAGCGGTATATGGGTCACGTGCTCGCCTTCGGTGGAAATGGATTTTGTATTGGCTTTAGGAAAATAATTTAAGTAAATGCTTATAAGTAGACGTCAAAGTCGATGGTATATAAAAAATACTACCGTGATGGTTTTCATGGAATTGTTTTAGATTCGTTCATGGCGACCTTGTGCTTAGCTTTGTTTAAAGTAGTTAAATTTAGAATATTTTCTGGACTTATTTGCTGGGGGAAATGTAGGTGCGCACGGTGGCTCTATCTTCTTACTAAAGTGTCATAGACTTTAATAATTATGTAACGTGACGTCAACATAGTATGTCTGGTGACAGCTACTGATGACAGACCGAAATTAATCACTAGAGAGAGCGAGAGTTTCACATCGTCAACGGAGACAAATTTTTCTACGAGCCGGATTATTTGATCACGGCACTGTCAGAAATTTGACGCGCCGTTTTGTACTATCAGAGATATTGAATCATAGGCTTATACTTTATAGCAAATCTATATATTAAAACGAGTGCGGAAAACTTCGTACCCCTTTTTTAGAAAGACGCGTAAATATAAGCTATAAAATTTCTCCCAGTTGTAGTTGATATGGAGGAGGAGCTTGGAACACCACTATTATTTTAAAATATGCTTCAATTATGCATATTTATAACACACTTCTGTCTATGGTTGAATTTTGATTTTTTAAATAAAGTTTAATGGCTTGGTAACGCGATCCTTATACCAAACTGAAGTCTGTGATTAAATTGAAAATTGATTATAGGTTTTTTCTATACGATGAATTTAAATGTTTATGGTCGAATTTCGACCACCGGGCGAACTTTAGTCTTTATAATTTATCCTGGCTATGCAACAAATGATATTCCTTAAAAACTAAGAAAACGCACTTTATAAAGTGCTCATTAATAAGTATACTAAACGTCATTTTACAGATTATGTAAAGATCTGTTCGCTTTCAATGTCTACTGTCTGTAATGGACAAGACCGCCATATCTCTGACTGACGGCTCAACATCCATCACTGAAAGCAAGAGTAAGTCAGATCGAGCCAAACGGAAAATATGGTCCTTCTAGCCGGATAACTTTGTAGCGGCACATCATGCTCATTTTTTCTGTTTAGATTTTCATTAATTATATCTGTAGTCAAGAAAAATTTGATATGCCTAACACTGGTTATAATAAGACAAGACGCGTTTGTTACAATGATTATAACTAGAAATCTGCGAACCAATTTTCATGGTTATTGATTCGCTGGAAACAATGGTGCGATGTAGTATCTTTGGATATAATAGCGATAGCAGAAGAAAAATTGACGGAATACCTTTTCATACGTAAGTTAGATAAATATTTCGATATGTTTTGCTAGCATCACAGTTTTTCTAGATTAATTTTAGTAAATTTTTCTAATATCATATATTTTTCTAATGTTAACATCGAATTAGTTGTATTTTTAAGTATTATTTTATTTACAAATTTCTACGGACAGTCCTTTACTATAAGGTCTATACTTCTATGGAACTCCTTACCTACAAACATAAGGCAAGCTAAAAGCATTTCTAGCTTTAAATCGTTGCTTAACAGGATTGTGTAGAGCCGCGAGCGTAGAAAACTTACTTACTCGTTACTTTAAAACTTATATAAATTTTGAAAAAAGAAAAACATACAAGCCTATCTTTCTATGAAGACAATAGCAGAGTGAGAAATGATCAAAATCGCATAAGATTTAGGGGTAGGAAAACGTTATGGCGTTTTGTATGGAGACGCGCGAGGAGTCGTTGTGTTTAATTAGAGGTCAGTACAATGGGTTACAACTTATCCTGTGCGTTTTTTAGAATATTTATTAGTTTACTTACATATTATTTCTATATTAGAATGTAAATGTTTTTGTATTTTATATGTTTAAAATAGATTACAATAATATAAGCAAATAGTTAAATTTAAGTTTATTGATGGGTTTTACTACGTTTATAAGTTACTGCGCACTCAATACTTAAAATTAAGTATTATTGTTTCCTATGCCAAGGGTTGGTTGCAAGAAATTGCCTTTGTGTTCATATGAAATTTTTAATAAGTGTAACTTTATGATTGTGCAATATTTTAAACACAGTAAAGTATGTTCTATTCTATTTTGTTTGAATAGTGTTAAATGCCAGTGTTGGCCGACATTGCCTATAATAATTACCCATCAAATGGGGAAATTTATTGATATAAGGTTATTTCAACATATGTAATATGGAACTAAAATAATATTTCAGGTTTCCTGATGACCCCGAAATCCGTAATTTATGGGTTACTGCAACAAACAGGACAAATTGGAACCCAACAACAAATCCAAGATTATGCAAGTACGCCATACGCCAAGTATTTCAATGCAGGGACAGAGTTTAGTGATTCGACGCTTTTATGAGCTGCTAAATAGGGAAATATTGCAACTAACGCCCAAAGAAGTGGGCCACGGGACAGCTAGTTGTCTATAAAACTACAAAATCTACTATCTATCTTACGATAATATACGAAACAAACATTAATTACCAAATACTTGATTTATAATAAGATTTATCAGCCTCGTTGACAATTTTAATGAGTTTGACACTCAAACACGTGTCGAACACATTTTTAAAGTAACCCAAGGCTATAATAATACCAATAAATTGATTTAACGTGATAATTATCGAGTGACCTGGTGGCTGCGCTGTTAGCGGTGAGTCGGCGCAGGGCGGGTACCCTTGGAGGCTGGATATGGCCAAAAATGCTGAGGTCGCCTGCCCGCAAACCTTAGCCAGATACTTGATGTTTTAATATTATGTGGTACATAAAGTAAGGAGTAAGGTACTCATGCTCCGGTTTTGGTGACTGTAACCGGTTTTATTGGAACCGCTGGTCATGGTTTCTGGTCATGCATTAAATATTGCTATTGATAAGAGCACTATTCATCATCCCTTCAGTGTTTCGATCGAAGGGAGGAAGAACCGTACCATTTCTGAGATTCTAGCTGGTAGGTACCTTCGTCCGAAAAACCCAAAAGGAAGCTGTCCTCTGATTTCGCGAGCGAGTGTAGGCTAAAGAGTACAATAGTCACAAAGTCTACTATAAGACAAGGTCTGGCCCACGCGTACCCTGACTCACACACAACAACCGCACACAACATGTAAAATCACTACTATTAATAACAAAAGAACTCGACCTCCAGGTGTACTTCATTTCTTAAGCTAATTAGTTTTGTAAAGTTCGATTTGAAAGTAATACCAAAACTTGCTTCAAATTCGAAGCATGTTTTGTGTTTGTTGTCCGACCCAAAACCGGGACCGAAATATTCTATTATATAGAGTAAATCTAGTCATCACTTTACTCACATACCTAATGCCTAGGCGCGGCAACAGAACCTAAAACGCAATTATATTTTGGAAAGCGTTCGATTTACGGTGAGAGCGAGCTATAACTTACAGTCGTTCAAATCGCGACCCGCGAGATCTCTGCCTAAAGTGCAATCCGATGTTCCGCATTCTGTAACCCTGGGACTGGGATCTCACGTCTTCGGACTGGGACGTGAGACTTGTCTGCAACCACTGATATCTAACTTAATGCCAAATAAATCTAAATCGGCTAAACAAGCTAACTTAGCCACCACAGGACTGTTCTCCAAAGATTTGGCGGGCAGCGCTTTCGATTCTCCTGAACGTCTGGTGTCGGCCTAAAAACTCGTCAATAGAATGTTAAAGTGTCTTCAAAGTTTAAAACATAACCGTTACGAGGCATGAAAACTAATGAGGTGTTATTGTATTTAAATTGAGTATTGAGTGTGTCGTGGTCATGCGCCGGCGCCGGGCGTGCCGCAGGGCACAGGCGTGTGCCCTCACGACTTCCCCCCTGGATGGCTCGGACGCTGTCATGATCGGATCGCATCTTTCGAAAAAAAAAGTATAAAAACCATTGCTGCAGCGTAGTATAAGATAATTATTTCATGAATCGAACTTAACCTACAAACACAAAAATTAAGACAACGTTGTAAAATTTGTTACCTTTTTTGGGTTAGTTTTATCTTCGAAGCATAGGCTTTTTTTCTATTGTGTTTTTTTTTTTCAATGCTTGTTAATTTTCATAAATATTGACAATTTCCAAGCTTCTACTGTTTCGGTACTTGCACTCATCTATTGAGTAGCGAGCTCTGCCTGAATTATTTGTAATCGCAATGTTGAATAACAGCGACTGCTATCTTTATGCGTTAGTCCGTTCTTTCCAGATTTCTATATTCTGTTCCATCACCAAGGATCAGACAAGTATCGTTAGTTTTATTATTTCCAAAAAATCCATCCAAAACCAACCTAAATTTATCTTAAACTAGTTTCTTTTTGGATATTCACTCATACAATATCGTGAACATAAAAAGGATAAAAAGTTAGCAGAAACCTCCATCTGATAGGAGACATTGAGGTGAGAACGCCATACATGGAGCGCGCGAGGCCTGACGTCAGCTCAACCCACGGTATCGATACTGAGACCTTACGATTTACATAAACCGGTATTTTCCTCAAGTTTTCTGCTAATTTTATCGAGTAATTACGCGAATTTATAGCCAGCTTGATTACCGTGACGAATGATATCATCTTGTGTCGACAGGACACTGCGCTTCGGCGGAGTGGACATAACTTATTCCCTGTAATTGCTTCTGGTATCACTGCTTAGGAATGTCTACTCTACGATGTTGGAAACAGTATATTTCTATCCCCCTACAGATATTCCTCATTTTGACGAAATAGGAAAATATTTGCAAGTCGCATTAGTGATGCTGTGGCATATGTCATGCTTTTCTTATGCTTAACTGCTTGCATGCATGCATTAACAATTTTCATGCTTAACATTTAACATGCTTAACAATTATCATACTTCATACCAACACAATAAAGTCGAATGTTTGTGAGCTTGTATGTTTGGTACTTCTTCACGCTGGAACGTTTTAATCAATTTTGGCAAAAATTTGGTATTTATCTAGCTGGTTTCTTGGATTATGACCCATAGGCTACTTTTTACTGCGAAGAAGGAACATTATTTTAAACCGCGAGTAACACCGCGGGCACAGCTAGTAAGGTATAATGGTTTGGCGTGTAATGTGCTCATTGTATGTAATAGTCATAAGGTCTGATCCTTTGAGGTTTGATTATCCCTAAGTTGTGTGTTGTGTAGTGTATCACTCACGTTTATATTTAACTGTTTGTGGAGTAGTCTTCAAAAACAAGTATTCGAGGGACGCGATAACGAACCGGGTCACCCTCGGAATGCGTCAGGTTCTGGTGACACGTGACGTCACTCTTTGTTTTTACTCGCCCGTGTGTCATCGTCTGAAGGTCCACTGCACTCTTGATTTTCTACACTTATCTTAACGCAATGTAAACTAGCAACTTGAAAGTATGTTATTGGTTACTCCGCTGACCAAGTAACCGATGCTGAAACCGTCAGTTGAAAAGATACTATCATAAAATAACCCTACCTTATCAGTGTCGGGAAAAAGAACCAGAAAAATATTTTTTGAAAAAGATTTAGTAATCAGTATAAATAACATGTGAAAAGCTTTAATGGTTACAAATTATTATTAACTACCATGATAATGATGAAGACGGAAACGCAAGAGACTTACCTGTAAAGAGCAAAGTCTAGGCAGTATCATCCCGGCTATCTCGAACACTGTTATCAATTAACAAACAGCAATTCAAGCGATCACGAAGAACTAGAGGTGCCATGATGCTGGTTCATACAGGATCTACGGCTGAATTCACAAAATGACATAGAGTCCCGGCTTTAACTATAAGTGCTTAAAAATTAGGACGCACAGCCTGTTAAAAAATTTTTTTACACTTTGGCGATACTTCTAGGCTCATTTGTATGTTGGATGAAAAAATAAAAATAGAGGGTATCATAATTGCATTTTTAATGAAATGTCGATTTTTATAGACAATCAAACTTCTAGGATCTAGACATTCGTTGTCTTCTGTATTAGACGGTCGTATATCCTTAGATATTGGTCCAGATACCTGCCTCTCTACCATCAGGAAATAGAGGCGGATAACGCCACTCGCCTTACCTTTTTTAGTTAGTTACAACTTTGAACTCTATTTAGTCATCATAACCTCAAACTACTTTCGATGTAGCACCAAATAAAGTAAAACAAGAATTTTTTTCTTTGACCCACATATACCAGTGAATGAATCGCTACTAATGTCCTTAAGTCTGTAAACAATATTACCGCTAAAGTAAATATATCGAGCTTTTTACACCTCAACTTTAATCTTAATTTGTACATGATCATTACTTCGGATATATTTTATTCGTATCCTTGCATCTTTTTTGCCAATTTTTTGTTTTTATTCAATAAATTGTTCTTTTATCATATTCCCTACTTTAGTCTGCTTCTCGGTCTCATCCAGGGTTTTGCACTTTTCCCAGTTCTTCCCCTAAATCTCCTTAACCCAAATAAGTTGTCCAACTTATTATATTTAGGACTGTCCTGGCCACCCTCTAACGTGTGGTGATCACAGGCATCGCGTGTCAGGCGGAACGGGATTACGTCGTGGTCGTTTTGTGCCGAAGGCGTTCATCTCTCACCGGCCAATGTGTTATAGCTTTTGCATTGGAATGTCCTGGTATTTTCGCAGGGTGTGTTAGCCTATCCTTTACTGAGGATCACCTGCATAGGTCATCTTTAAATAATAATGCAACTTTAAGACTATTTTTGTTATGCTTACTAAAAATAGTCTAAAAGTTCCACTATTTCTTAAGTTTAACCTCTAATAAGTATGTTAAAACTATAAGCACATCACCAAAAATATGAAAAAATATTTTTAATCTCTGACTTATAACAACAAACTCTTACATGAGCTTATAGTTCTTCAGAAAAAAAATGTACCGCGGACTTTGATTTTTTTAAAAAAATTGCATAAACTACAAGATACAACAATGAATAACGTTTTTTACAAAATGCAATAACACTATAATAATCCCTGAAGAGAATTTCTTATTTCTTGTTGTTATTAATTTTATATATATTATCTTATTTATTATTTTCTATAAGGGGGGGGGCGAAACTCCAAATGTATGGTCGAGGCCGGTGGCGCATCACATAATCCCATTAAAATGTAAGGATGAAGACAGTATTTCAAAAACCTTTGCTTCCATACATGTGTTATTCCAGACTTCTTGTAAACGCGTGTTCTCATATTAATAGTGGAAATAGTTAATTTCTGTTGGATAATACTTTACAGCTCCCACGCTTTTGGCCTTTAAGTTTCGGTAACGTGCCTGTCTACAGGAATTTTTGTGGACGTTTCCGAATCGCTTCCTCTTCATGCTTGTCTTCTACTGTTGTTATAGCTGTTAATTTTATAGTTGTTGTTTGTAGCGGGCGGACCAATCGGCCGCACCATAAATCACCTGCTATCTACCGTGTAAACGGACTCATTGTCTACTAATCAGATTGTCTCCGGTTCATTTATCTCCTGTCGATCCTATCTCCGTATCTCTAGTCTGTAGAGCGCCCAGAAAGGGAACTTTCGGGTGCTAATTGTCTACCAGATAACAGTTTTCACCTTCTACCTTATCGCCCGAGTTAAGTGCAGATACTTTCTGAGAAACCGCTCCTAGGTGAGAGCTTATTCTGAGAAATTGTCACAGCTAAAGTATTTCAGAGTGGAATCAATGACCTATAAAGTTACTAGTTTAGAATATGCTTAGGAAAATGAGAGGTATTGGGCCGTACTGCGCTTGGCTTGATCATGTTATCCCACAAAATATTTCAAGTAATTTCATTGAATAGCGTAAGGTACTGTGACAGATTGACAGTATGGTGAAATAAATTATATTAATTACAAATGGTGCGCGCCGTGCGCTTTCTCAGAACGATCAGCCTCATCCCAGGACCCTGAGTGTGGTCCAAGCGAAGGGCGTTCACCAAGGTTATTATTAAATACAGTATCGATTATTATTATTATAGGCATGTCAAAAAAACATCTTTATCTTTTTAATGACGAAGTAAATGAAATAAACAATAACGAAAATTTGTGTTTTAGTAAAAAATATGATAGTAGGTATACGATTAAATCATGAAACACATCTTTATTAATGAGACAATAGATGTTTTGTACCTATGTGATGAGGCAGTATATAGGTAGACAATTAAAAATTGAAAGCTAAAAAAGTATTTAATTTTTTACAGGCCCAGTCTGATGTAAATATAAGAAAGGATGAAGCACTCGCGAATCGCTTCATCGTTGCACCGGTACGAAAGCCTCCGGGCGGGGAGCGAGGTGCGCGCGCGCATCCGCGGCAGCCTGCGCGCAGTGACCGCCGCGCCGCCGTCTGTGACAGTGCACGACACTACGACACTACGACACCACGACACCACTAATAACTAACTTCTAACAGTGTAACAGTGTTATGTTAACCACGATCCTGGGAGACTAGCAGGTAAGTGTTTTTTATAAATGAAGTTATGGTTTATGATATTGATGAAGTGTATGAGGAATGTATCGATATATCAATAATTGGGAATCGTGATATTGAACTTCCTATAAAAATTACTGATGATATCGACAAGAAGAAAATTTTGAATACACTATAAAACATAATGTGTGGATGAAATGTCCGTTTTTTTTATTGTTTATAAACTTAAAGGCAAGTGTAAAAAAAATTAAGAAGGTTGAAGGAAGCTCAAAATAGTAAAAGCATTGAAGAATTCCAATAGGTTTGTTTGAGTTTGATTTAGATGGTGTTTGGATGTTAACAGGAATTCTTTTATAATTTTTATGTCAACAAAACATGCTGTGATTGTTTGTTTACGATTAGTTGGAGGCAGCAGAGTGTTTATATGTTTGTAGTTTAAAGCAGCTAATTTTTTTTAAGTTTTTTTTTCTCTGCGTTTTGATTATCAACTTTTTTCTATTTCTGCATTTAATGGAATACTCGTATACTATAATGCATCTGGGCAATGGAAAATACCATCGTCAGTATTCTATCCAAATCATCAGCATTCTACCCAATCGTTTAATATTCTATCAAAGTAACGTCTGTCGCTGTTATTTTTTCGCACAGAAGTTCGGTTGAGACCCTTTGTTCTTCTATTTAGCCTAAGGCAAAATTCTAATCGGATGTAAATAAATCTATCTATTAAATGTTAAGGATATAATCGGAGAGTTTTTTCATTAACACTAATTTTAAGAAATTATTTTTCGATGTTTTTTTTAAGAGATCTTCCTAGACAGGCAATATTTCTTATCATAAAAATCTCGTTGACTTTGCCCTTTACTTTACCTGACTTACAACCTACTCTGCCATCCTCAAGCTTAAATGCCACTAACCAACGTCTGTCTAACGTCTGTCGATTTTGACATTTTGATGCCATCATAATCAGAAGACAAAGCTCTATCGACGTGTATTATCAAACATTTTTGTAGTCTTTATAGTCATCGAGTTATTAAAATTAATATTGCCGTTATGGAGTACCCAACCTTTAGAAAAAATGACACGTTTTTTGCTCATAGCTCAAAAAGTACTTTTTGTACATAGCGGCATTTACGGCGTACATAGCTTGAAGACGGGAGTAGACCTGATTCCACCAATGTCAGTGTTAATTGTTTCTCAAAATATCTCGCCGTTTCTTAAATCGATACAAACTAACATAGATATTTATGTTACCTGGCCTTGCCTAAATTATGACATAAAAGGAATTAGCATTCCTGAGTCACAAAGCCAACAAACTGAATTGTCAAATACGTCACCGCAGTCTCCGATGTTGCCTGGACCTGTTTGGTCAGGTCGGTCGGTTCCACTATATTTAGCGGCTCATATCAATTGCATAAGCTATCCGCAATCTATCTTACAGTCTTTAACGTCTATCTCTGTATAAAGAAAATTGAAAGTAGGGTTTCGTTTGATAAAAAAAAAATTAAGCACATTGTTTATAATACGTTAATCTGTAACTACTAGTGAAAACTTGTAATTGGCTTACTAATTATGTATTCTATTTTTATTTACGCTGTATCTGTAGCTGTAAGTTTTCCATGACAGGGCCCAGTTCAACGCTCGGCCTATTGCTGCAAGACTACTAGCTAATATATTTTGCCTGCTATGGCCATACAAATCTTTTTTTATATTCACTTCTGATAAGGCAGCTTTGCTTCCAAATTTAGCTTAGGAGCCCTAATGCTTGGACAATTTTCCGGTGGCAAATAAGTTTTTAAAAGTTCTTGTCGCATGTCCTTATTAAGTCCGTTACATAATATATGTGACCATCTAGAGGCGACGTCTTTATGTAACCTGTCTCCTTGATTTCTTTCAATAGTAGGGTCCTCGCCTAATAATTTAAAATGTCCGGGTTGAGGTAATCCATGTCCTCCTGAGTAGGATTTGCACCAGCATTTGGAGGCGTTGATGACGGCCCCGGTGCCACAGCAGCCGCTGATATCGTGGCTCCCACGGAAGCGACCGATGAAGTGAGCTCTGTTGCCTGAGGTACACTTTTTGATGTTCCCGCAACAGGTTCAGGTTCAGATTGGTAATCATTGTAAACCTCAACGCTTTCGTCAGAATTATCTAGAAAGCAATAATGTTTTTTATTTGTAGGGTAGTATATTTATTATTTTGCAATTCCACATAACGATTTACGTAAATGATAAACTCAACACGATTTTACGTGTGAAAAAAAATTAAACCTCGACACGATTTACGTGGAGAAAATAGGCATCTTAACAAGGTCTACGTATAGCCTATGCCTTATCCTCAACATGATTTACATGGAGAAATTGTCTCAACACGGTTTACGTGGAGCAAAAATAGGTACCTCAACACGATTTACATGGAGCCTATTCCTGAAACTCGCCAAAATGTATTTACTATCTACATTCTATAGTTTCAGTGGCGGAACTCGCCGCCTTTCTTAATTAATATAATATTATAACAGCCCAGAATCAGAACCCAACTCGGGGTGATTCAT